>JALIGW010000002.1:225520195-225592695 GCA_023053685.1 Diadophis punctatus similis
ATATGTTGGCCTTTTTTTATGCACCTTTTTATTTTGTAACGTTTTGGGAGGTTTTTTCCTTTGGGGGGAGTTTTGGGGGGAGTTTTGTATTTTGAATTTTAGGTTTGTCTTGAATAAAATAAAAATATGTGTAAAAATATTCCCTGTGGGGCAACTTATACACACTTACAGACACATCTTTTGCACTTGGGAATCTCATTTCCAATATTCAAGCTGTGAGTAGTTCATTTAGGTAGCTGAAATAGCAGTGCCCACACTAAAGGGAGAGGAAGCAATTCTCTTTGGTGGGCTGAATGATATGGTTGCTTTCACATTGCAGTGAGAGAGGAGTGACAGAATCATGTCATGTTGCTGGATGTGGTTTTGCGGTGAAAGTGTGTGATGGTACACTTCCAAAGGAGAAGAGCAGTCCCCAGGTGCTTTCTGGGCTCAAATCAGCTGAGCAGTCAGTAGCTCTTTCCCCGTTTTTGTGTAGGAATCGGCTGATAGAGTCTGTGGTACAACAGGGATATAAGGAAAAGACACAAGCTACTTAAAAATTACTAGCAAATGAATATCCCCTTCATGGTTTCAGGCAACCAAATTTATTGCCACTTTGGGCCACTAGCTCAGCTTTTAATGAAGAGCCGGTAACAGATTTTACTCTCCCAAGTTGGTCACAAGGTCTGAACTGCACTGGAGTTTTCTAAAAGAAAATAAAAAGGGGGGGGGGAATGTTTACAGTATCTAGAGCTAAAAACCGGGACAAAAACAAATGCACAGCCTGAATTAGAACACACACATATATACAAACAAGAATCCCTTGCTTCATCAGACCAGAATGCAAGCTCAAGTGAAATCTTTTGATGTTCCTTACACAGATGTTGTGGCCAAGATCTTCCATGGCGATGCAAAATGAAAAGGAATTGAGCGACAGGAAGTTGTGGAGACCACAAGTTTCTGATACAGCAGATTGAAGCTGCAGTTGACAGAGACAAAACAGAATGGAAGAGATGAAACCTTATGATGAAAATGTGGAAATCTGTGCTCAATAAATATCCATTGAAGGAGCAACTGCACTCCCTGAGGGAGATACTACAGTATATCTCAGAAACACCTACCAGAAATCTTAAAAAGAAATCTTAACAAAATAACAGAATTGGATGAGACATTGGAGGTCTTCTAGTCCAACCCCCTGCTGAAGCAGGAAATCCTATACCATTTCAGACAAATGGTTGTCCAATCTCTTCTTTAAAAACCTTCAGTGTTGGAGCAGCCACAATTTCAGGAGACAAGTCATTACACTGGTTAATTATTCTCACTGTCAGCAATTTTCTCCTTAGTTCTAGGTTGCTTCTCTCCTTGATTAGTTTCCATCCATTGCTGCTTCTTCTGCCTTCAGGTGCTTTGGAAAATAGATTGACCCCCCCTCTTAGCTATTGGAACACTACTATCATGTCACCCCTATTCCTTCTTTTCATTAAATTAGACAAACCCAATTCCTGCAAACCGTTCTTTTTATATTTTATCCTCCAGTCCCCTAATCATCTTTGTTGCTCTTCTCTGCACTCTTTCTAAAGTCTCAGCATCTTTTTTATATTGTGGTGACCAAAACTGGATGCAATATTCCAAGTATGATCTTAACAAGGCAATATAAACTGGTATTAACACTTCACGTGATCTTGATTCTATCCCTCTGTTAATGCAGCCTAGGACTGTGTTGTCTTTTTTGGTAACTGCAGCCCACTGTTGGCTCATATTTTAGTGATTGTCCACTAGGACTCCAAGATCCTTCTCACAGCCATTACTATTGAGCCAGGTACTCTCTCTTCTATATCTGTGCATTTGTTTTTCCTTGCCTAAATGTAGAACCTTACTTTTTTTTTACCAGTGAATGAACTTTATTTTGTTAGATAGCACCCAATGTTCAAGTCTGTCAAGATCCTTCTGTATCTTAATCCTATCTTCTGGAGTGTTGGCTATTCCTGCCAGCTTGGTGTCATCCGCAAACTTGATGAGTTCCCTTTCTATTCCCTCAGCTAAATCATTGATGAAGAAATTGAAGAGTGCTGTACTTGGCCTATGACAGAGCCTTGGGGTACCCCACTGCATACCTCCTTCCATATAGATGCAGTTCCATTAAGGACTGCATATACCAACAAATATATTCTCCATAGTAGGTGGAGCTAGCATCCAGGCATGGGTTGACCTCATCTGTTCAGCCTATCAGGACTGAGTCTGTGAAAGTTGAAAGTCTCCGCTCTGTGGCCAAGATCCCCAGCTTTGACTCAGTCCTTTCTCCCATCCTGGATCAATCTTTAAGCTCCTTATTTCAACAAGTCTTCTTAATGTACGTTTCACCGGGCTCTTCCACCCAGGGCTCTTCAAATCACTGTTATTCAAGGCAAAGATTTCTGTCTGTCTGGGGGAATCCTCCACTGCTACTGTACAACCTTCAGATGATCCGCTGTTTGCAGAACATACCATGGAAGCAGAGGTCATTCCTTCACCCAGGCTCTTTTCAGACATGGTCCAGAGGCAGTGGTCAGTTCCGGGATCCGGTCCCCTCCCTTCAGCGACTGAGAAGAGATTTTACAATGTAGCACCGAATCTAGCTGATGTTCTTCAGGTGCCTATGGTGGATGCTCCAGTTGCAGCTCTACAATCCTCTTCGGCCCTGCCAGGGAACCTCCAAGAACTACTGAAGCCAGAAGATAAGTGGATGGACCAGGCCTTAGAGAGGGCTCACCAGGCAGCCACCTGGGCAATTTGGGCCTCCACTATGGCCTCCTTCTTTGCCAGAACTTCGCTGGTGTGGCTTCAGCAATTGCGAGATAGGCTGCCCTCCGCGGAGGATCGGGGTCATTAGGACATCAACAAGCTCATGGCAGCGGCTCAGTTCATGATGGATGCTACTCTTCATTTGGTGAGATTCGCTTCCAATGCCATGGATTCTTCAGTTGTGGCCCACTGGATGCACTGGTTGTGTCAATGGCAGGCGGATACTTGCTACAAATGGCGTCTGGCTTCCACCCCTTTAGGTGGCCGCTGGTTGTTCGGAGAATCCTTGGACCCCATCCTAGTGGAGTCTAGGGACAAAAGGAAAATCTTGCCTTCTCTCTCTAGGAGGGGTAACTTTCATCCCAGTCCTTATTTCTGCCGGCCCTTTTGGGGTTCAGAGCAGGGGTTGGGCTTCTCCAGAGGCTCAGGTCAGTATGAGCCCAGAGCTAGGCAGTTCCTAGACAGGTCTTACAGGGCAAGGCAGCTCAAGCGGCCCTATCGAGGAGGAGGAGGTCATCCCTATCGCCACTCCAAGTCACTTGGCTTCCTCTGTCCCCCATAGGGGGTTGGCTGGCTTTATTCGCTGACCGATGGGGGGAAATTACCTCGGACGCCTGGGTCAAGGATGGTGTTAAATTACTATCATAATTTGGTAACAATAGTAGAGAATATTTGTAGTTCAGGGTTGAAATGAGAGGTCCTTGGTGTTCTCTGTGATGGGCTGCTTTTTTTCCAGACATTTTATTACCTGATTAGGTAACATCTTCAGTACCACTAAGGAGTGGGTACATTTCCTCTCTCTACACACTAGTAGTTTGCCTTGTCATTGTTGATGGGAGTGTTCTTGGTGTTTCCTTGATTAGACTGTGGTTTATTGTTCAATTGCCTGAATTGGTAGTTCCTTGACTGGGGTGTTGTTTATGGCTTGGTTGTAACAAGAGACTACCATCTCAGACAAACAATTAAACAGTAAACAGCAGCCTAATCAGGGAAACACCAAAAATGGTCCCACCAATACTGACAGGGCAAACATATAAACAGAGAGAAAACCCCCTCCTCCTAGTACAACATCTAGAGAATGAGGTCCTTCAAGTTCTCCATGCTTTCTAACCTCTTACAACAAAACATGGCCACTTAACTATTCATAGAATATGAAATCAGAAATGAACCTTACAGGAAAATCAGAAACAAACATAAAGAACGGAACTGCTGCTTAAGCTTTAAGTTTATTCTTAGAAAATATTTTGTGTTTAACCTCAAGCTCTAGTAGATATGATTAAGAACCCACTCCTTGTTCTGTAGAACATGAGTGAGAAAATACTAGTTACACAATAAAGATTAGCAGAAACGTATTCAAGGAGTATTTACCAGAAACCAGATTTCAACATAAAAGAGTAGAATAAAAGCAGAAAAGGATGTCATATATCCCCTTTCTAATCCTGGTAAATGTTTACTAAGGAATGGTACTGAAATTTATATAATAAATACTAAATAAACTGACAATTAAATAATTGACGTGTATTTGGCATTAGCATGGAAAAAATATTACAAAGATTAAAGATAAGACAAATCTTAAAATACATATATTCCAAAGTAGCATAAAGATGATAAGTGGACTATGTTGATGTAAATGAAACTTAAATTGCTAAACGTATTTTTATGATGTTTTATTGCATGTTAAATAACGTTCATTTATTTACTTGCTTATTAAATAAAATTTGCATGCCATTTACCAGTGCTATATAGGTAGTCCTTGACTTACGACCACAATTGAGCTCAAAATTTTTGTTGCTAAGACATTTCTTAAGTGAGTTTTGCCCCTTTTTATGACCTTTCCTGCCACAGTTGTTAGATGAATGACTGCAGTTGTTAAGTTAGTAACACAGTTTTTAAATGAATCTGGCTACCCCATTGACTTTGCTTGTCAGAAGGTCGCATGACATGACTCTGAGACACTGCAACCCCGTCATAAATATGAGTCAGTTGCCAAGCATCTGAGTTTTGATCACATGACCGTGGGGATGCTGCAACGGTTATAAGTGTGAAAAATGGTCATAAGCCACATTTTTCAGTGTTGTTGTAACTTCAAATGGTCGCTAAATGAACTGTTGTAAGAATTGCCTGTATATCATGAAGTGGTTAAAAAAAATCAATTAAAATACAAAAAATACATTAAAACATTCTTAAATAGTATAAAATAATCTCAGATTAAAGAATGAAAGGGAATCAATGAAGAACAAAAATAATACCCAGCAAGATGTCCTCAATTTGTGGTGAAGACATGTCCATCTCTATGTTGGTCTACTAGTTCTTTCCCATCCAGATACTAACCAACCAGATAAAGGGACATATTTGCAGCTCAAGATTGAAATGAGGGTTTCTTGGTGTTCTCTGAGCCTAGTTGTTTTCATGTAGACGTTTCATTACCCAACTAAGTCATATCATAGCACTGATGATAGTATCTAGTTTGGTAATGAAACACCTTCAATAAAACAACCAAGCTCAGAGAGTACCAACTCTTCACTAACCAACTCAAGCTCAGAAAGTACCAACTCTTCACTAACCAACTCTGATGATGCTTAGTTTTCTTAAAATCAGTCCAGATCAGTTATGAGTTGCTGCCAGCTGAAGTTATTAGACAGACTGAGGATTGAATAAGAGTTGTTTGATCATAACATTTAACTGTTCCAATTATCTTACCTCAGAGTTTTGGATATATACCTCCCACCTCTGCCATTAAAAGGAGAATTTTAAGGTTATATGGGCTAATCCCATCTCTCTGAGCCTTCCCATTTTCTCTCTTCCATTTCAGCCCTTCAGACGAAAGGTCAGAATTTAAGATTTTCTGACTAAAGGTCAGGACTTAAGATTTTGAACAACATGATCTAACTAGTTGTTTTCTTTCTTCCTCTCATGCAAAGCAAGGCGCAGCCATAGGAAGAATGGATCCCACACGATTTGCTTCTTAGTTTTTGAAAGTAAAGGAATATAATTTCACAATTAATCCAGCATATTTTACTGGTCTTATGGATCCCCGTGAACTCATACCGAGCCAAGGTGGCGCAGCGGTTAGAGGCAGTACTGCAGGCCACTTTAGCTGACTGTGATTCAAATCTCACCGGCTCAAGGTTGACTCAGCCTTCCATCCTTCCGAGGTAGGTAAAATGAGGACTCAGATTGTTGGGGGCAATATAAATATACATTGCTTACTGGTGTAAATTGCTTAGAGAGTGCTTGCACTGTGAGGCAGTATATAAATCTAATAAATAAATAAATAAATAAATAAATAAATAAATAAATAAATAAATAAATAAATAAATAAATAAATAAATAAATAAATGAATGAATGAATGAATGAATGAATGAATGAATGAATGAATGAATGAATGAATAAATAACAATCAATTCCAACATACTTCAGTATGACATCAAGTAAGCATAGTATTTGTGTGTTTTTTAAAGAAAATGTGAAAGAGGATGAAGAACAAATGAGCTCATTCTACTCTCCTCAGTTAATCTGCCATCTTCTGCATAATCAGATTCCCTACATGCTCAACCACCATCAGAAAAGTCTCCACATAGTGATCTCCAGAAGTCTTCTCTGCATAAAAGCAGACATCGGTGATTGAGCTCCATGTGTTAGCATCATCCCAGCAGGAGTCTTTTCCTATATTTATTAAATATAATAAATTTCCCCTCTAGTAGGGAAGTACTTCCACTGCAAATTTACGATACCCTAGAACAGTGTTTCCCAACCGTGGCAACTTGAAGATGTCTGGACTTCAACTCCCAGAATTCCCCAGCCAGCTTTGCTGGCTGGGGAATTCTGGGAGTTGAAGTCCAGACATCTTCAAGTTGCCAAGTTTGGGAAACACTGCCCTAGAAACTAATAGTGGGACGGCATAGGGACTATTCAAGGAGCTCAGCAACTACTGTATGCTAACAACTGCCATAATATCTCCAAAACCTGAAAGAGTTAGAATAGAATAGAATAACAGAGTTGGAAGGGATCTTGGAGGTCTTCTAGTCCAACCCCCTGCTTTGGCAGGAAACCCTACACCACTTCAGAGAAATGGTTATCCAACATCTTCTTTAAAACTTCCAGTGTTGGAGCATTCACAACTTCTGGAGGCAAGTTGTTCCACTGATTAATTGTTCTAACTGTCAGGAAATTTCTCCTGACAGGAAAGTTCACAACAAGTTGACTGCCGTATGTATGCATCAGTTTCCTCCCTCCAGTTGAATAAATGTCCACTAATGAATTCACTAGATGGATGAGAAGCAACTTTCTTAAAGGTCCATTCTTTTTTTTTCCCCACATGCCTGGACATTCCTTCTCTAGGGCTAATTGTGAAGTTGGTGTTCCTTGTCAGTCTAAATGAGCTCTTGAGGGAGCTCTTGAGCCTAATTGGACCTACCACCTTTTGATTGTTCACTGATCCCTTTTCTCTGGATTCCTGTTTCACTGCCTTGAAAGAAAAAGCAAATAAAGGGAAGTTGCTAGTCTTCTAAAGCCATCTAATCTCTACCAATGACTTCAATATTAGCAGTGAATTGCATTTAAGAGATGAACCCCCTCTTGACAACGGGGTTTTCCCCTCTCAGCTTGCAAACTGTAAACAGCATATGAGATGATGATTGTATATTTCTCTGCCATGCAATGAAAGAGAAAAACAACAGTATCCATGGAAAGGAGAAAGTAACTTGAATAGGCATGAGAAGAGAAGGTGTATGGAGTGTTATGAATTTTAGAAAAAAAAGAGGATAGATGTTGCAAAATACAGTGCTGTAAAATGTTCCCTCTACTATCCCTGCTTGGTTGCCTAATGAATGCAACTTCTGACCATGTAACGGTGGCCAGATTAGGTCAGAAGACCAATCTGGTATTTAGTCCAGAGCCAGGGGTGAGTGATTGGGAGGAGTTGATGTGAGATGGCCATTAAGATTCCATTTTTTCTCACTAGGAAACATCTCTCCTATGGCCTCTATCTTCAGTTGGAACCAATGAGCAGACCGATGCCATTGATGGTGTAGGACCAACTTAATGCCTCCAACTGCATCCTGACTGAGGTGGCAAAAGTTGTGGTCTTGGGAATGAAAATAAAATTCATGCCTAGCCTGAGACGAGCAGCATTATCTCCACGGGGGCAGTCTATCTATTTAGCTATTGGTCTAATCCAGGGGTGTCAAACTCAAGGCCCGGGGCGCAGATCCGGCCCATGGGATGTTTAGATCTGGCCCGCGGGGCCGCCCTGGAAACAGTGAAGAACTGGCCCGTGGTGCCTCTAACAGCGAAAATGGAGCTCACAAAGGCTGTGGGCAGCCCTCCTGAGCTCTGTTTTTGCTGGCAGAGGGTTGCAGGAGGCCATCACAGCTGAAAACGGAGCTCAGGAGCCCGTTTTCACTGGCAGAACACTCAAGCTACCTCAGGTGCCCCAACACAAGTGACATCGAGCTGGCCATGCCCCCCAGGCCTCCAAGGTCAAACACAACCCTGATGCAGCCCTCAATGAAATCGAGTTTGACACCCCTGGTACAATCTATACAGCAAGACATAACTTGATTTAGAATTTGTCTCAAGAGTTGCAATATATTCTGTGGATATAGACCGCTTATACTTGGCTATGCTGGTCTATGACGACAATAAATGTATTTGTTTGTTTGTTTGTTTAGCATATGGCATACAATGTCAGGGAAATCTACATGTTAGACTCAATGCATACAGGCTTGTCAGAACTGCAATAAAGATTTGATTTGATTTGATTATGTGATTTGGAATTTGGAACAGTGGTTATGCAGTACTTCCACTCTTATTTGCAGACTACACTAGTTCCTAGGCAGCCAAGGCACTATCTTTTCACCAATGTGATTTAATGTCTGTAAGAAGATGCTCATGAGGTCATCAGGGATTTGAAATTAGATGTCAAAAGGATGCTGATGGTACCCAGCAATGTTTTGCTTTAATTTATGAATCCAAACAATCTATGCAAAAGCAAAGCCAGAGTTTAACAATAATTGTGGATTAGACCAGGGTGATTCATGAGAAGGTGGGTAATGGACCAAAGGACAATTGAAGAAGAAATATTCAGAAATATTTGCACTTTCTCATCTGCACTCATTCTCTTTTTTCTTACTGTTTTCTCCTACTGGTTGAATGCTGTTTAGGATTTCTCTGCTGCTGGGACTATTTCTAGCCAATTAGCTGGAGACATTCCATTCTCCCTCCAGTTTATTTTTTAAAAACTGATTAATGTTGTGTCCTCATTTCTTTTGTAAATTTTGGAGCTTCCTGAAATCTGTTGCTATTTCCTGCATGTGTTAGGCTACATAAAGATTGGCACTCTTGTATGCTACTTGGGATTAGAGGAAAGTTAAACTACTTTCTGTTGGAATTTGTTATGGTGGTTGTGCAGGGCACAGATCCTTGGTGAGGTTTCTTCCAGTAGCAGTGAAACATGTAAAGGCTTTAAATAATAGGAAAAGGAAAGGTTAAAGGACACTCAACATTGTGTGGATTTTATCTTGAAATCTGAAGCCAACTGGTTGCTAATAAAATTTCCATCTATATGTTTGTTACCATGGCAATAGATAATACTAGACAGTGTAGTGTGCATAGTAGAGTACACGCACATGCATACATGCATACATGCATAGTCACTCACACACTTCTGAGGATCTTCCTATTATTATCGGGAAAAGCATGCGATAGAATTGGCAAATGTTAAACATAGTGAAAAGAAATGCTACAGGCCTGGTCCATTTTCAGAGCTGCTGTTTTATATTCTCAACAACATAAAGCTTTTGCAAACCAGCTGTATCTGATAGAGGAAGAACAAAGGCATTTGTCTCCTATGAAAAAGGCTTGTCTATTTAATTTCTTAGTAGTGACCTTCTGATAATAAAGGACATTATTTTCAAGAGTAGAAGGAAGGATCACTCATCGAATTAAAGAACACTCGGCAGCCTCTCTCATCTAAGATGGTACATTTACTTAAGAAGGGTCTAACCGGTTAATAGCAATATATACAATACTAGACAAATTATCTTGCGTTCGTTAATCACTTCAGCCATCAAAGACCTATCTACTGCTCTGTATTACAGCTCATCCTATTTGGATGCTTGAAAAGCCGCATTCAAACATGTGGAAGATTCTGTTTATAGTCAGCAGGATTGTCCATTGATAGCTAATTATTTTCAGATGGAATTTCAACTGTGCACAATTTTTGCAAAGCTAGCAATGATGTTTTAAGGAAAAAAGATTAAACAGGAAACACATGCACACACACACAAAAATGTGTGTGGTTTTTCTACCCAGATCATTATCTTTTCTGACCTTTCATTATAGAAGTCCCTGACCTTGATCATATTTGGTTGTCATTGTAAACGAATTCATACATACTAGATAATGATTTAGTGGTATATGGATGGATTATATAGAACTGTACAAAGGCTTCGGTTTACTTGGTTCTGGGCCCCTCTTTCTTTCCCTGTTACCAGGAATAAGGATTTCAACTGATTCCATTTCATTGTTTACAGTCCTTAGCTAATTGTTATGAAGAAAACAGAATTCTGACCTATGATGGGGATGGGCAACTGAATTGTCCAAAATTGATTATAAATACTGGTAATGGGAAATAATTTCCTATGAGAAATATGCTTTAGATAGATACAGATATGTAAAGGAAACACATTTTGAGCCATTTTTGGCTGTTCTCCATCTGATCACAAGGCAACTAAAAATCTTCTAAGGCAGGGGGTCTCCAAATTTTAAGACTTGCGGGTTTCAACTCCCAGAATTCCTGATGCTGGCTGTTCTAACAAATATTTTGAGGGAGATATTTTTTCTGAGCTCCAAACAATACACATTTCCCATTTTATACCCAAACCTACTTTTGACCTAAAGTAAGCCAACGGGCACAGTTGAAAATTAAAAACAATTTTCCCAGCCCTACTTTTTAAAACCCTGGGAGAAGGGGAAAACATCCCAGTTCCATCTATCTAGTACGATTACCTGTCCCTCCTGATCCATTTCACACCTTGGCCATCAACATATCATTGGGCCTGTCTACAAAAAAACCCAACAAAAACAAAAAACAACCCTCTGAATAAAACTCTTTCTTCCAATAATGACTGTGCTTAGGACCCAGATTGTTGGGGGCAATATGCTGAACTCTGTAAACCGCTTAGAGAGGGCTGTAAAGCACTATGAAGCGGTATATAAGTCTAAGTGCTATTGCTATTGCTATTGCTATTTCTAAGCGAGCAAATTTACTAAAATATGAAAACAACTGGCATACCTCTTTGCTCTTTGCATAATAGAAACACCAAATAGAAATTAGAAATATCATTTTAATTGAAATACAATAGGTTGAATCTCTCCGCTTCAAGATTATGTGACATCTGATTCATTGGGCTTGCACAACACATTAGCCTAAGGTAGGCTAAATGGGATCAGACAGTGTGTTGTTCAACATGTCTAGGGAGCCCATGCTATTTAGTGTGTTAATCCAGGTTTCAGGGTATAACATGTACAAAACCACCAGCTGGATAGCTCTAATCACCCAGCTTTTCTGTTTAATCCTAGCTGTGGTATTGACATCTCTTGTAGATTTACTATTAAGTAGTATTGGAACATTTATGATGCGAAATAGTTTGAACCCTCCAAAATGCTGGACAATGGCAACATTTAAGTATTCTTAATTCATGGGGTTTTGCCTATCGAAATTTGCACTCCTATGTTCACATCCCTGGGAATAAGGCTATTGAACGCCAAGCTATATATCTGTGAGTAGATATGAATACAATTTGACCCTGCCTACATCCTTTGTTCCAGAGAAAGTTCTAAATCATCCTGAATCGAATGGATAAACAATGGAGGTTAAATGTGAGTCAATATGTATAAGATGGCATACTACCATAGTTACCTTTATACTGAATGAATATTTATTTATTATAGTATTCTATGGAGATTTATCAGAGTTTGTTGCATAAAAATCAAAACCAAAAGCACATACAGATAACTGATTCAGCTGGATTCATTAACTTCTTTATAAACATAGTAATACACACACACACACACACACACACACACACACACACACAATACCACAAGTAGATTATTTCTTCAAGTAAACACAAGCAGGAGAGTTAGTTTCATTTCAGCAGAGCAAACAAGCACAGAGTGGGCAGAGAGTACAGAGTGGACAGAGCATACAGAATGGACTGAGCCACATCCAGCCTTAAGCTTAAGTTTCCAGTTTCAATTCTCTGCACAGACTCAGAAGTGTTTAGCACCCATTGGCTGACTTAGTTGCTATGCCTATTCATTGGCTGACCTTGTTAACATGGCTCTCCCAGTTCATGAATATCTTAACAAGATTCTCAGTCATCCTGGTCATGGTTGTCCCAAAGGTGCTTTTTCAGAAGGCAATTGAACTTTCTTTGTTTTTCTTTGAAGATGTTTTGCTTCTCATCCAAGTTCCTCAGTTCTTCAATTCTGACTGAAGAACTGAAAAAGATTCTTGGATGAGAAGTGAAACATTTTATTTTATTTTATTTTATTTTATTTTATTTTTATTTATTTTTTATTTGTTTGTCAAGCATATATAAGGTTACAGAGAAAGTATAAACATGATTGTGAATACATAAAATGTATAAACTTGGTTATGAATACATGAGATGGTTATGAATACATGGGGACATTAGGACAGGGATGGTAGGCACGTTGGTGCGCTTATGCACACCCCTTACAGACCTCTTAGGAATGGGGTGAAGTCGACAGTAGACAGTCTAAGGTTAAAGTTTTGGGGATTTGGGGAAGAAACTACAGAGTCAGGTAGTGTATTCCAGGCATTGACCACCCTGTTGCTGAAGTTGTATTTTCTGCAATCGAGTTTGGAGCGGTTTACATTAAGTTTGCATCTATTGTGTGCTTGTGTATTGTTGCAGTTGAAGCTGAAGTACTCATTGACAGGTAGGACATTGCAGCAGATAATTTTATGTGCTACACTTAGATCAGATCGAAGGCAGCGTAGTTCTAAATTGTCTAAGCCCAAAATTTCAAGTCTGGTGGCATAAGGTATTCTGTTGCGAACAGAGGAGTGGAGGACTCTTTTCATGAAATATCTCTGGACATTCTCAATTGTATTAATGTCCGATATGTAGTGCGGGTTCCAGACAGATGAGCTGTATTCAAGAATTGGTCTAGCAAATGTTTTATATGCTCTAGTTAAAAGTACAATATTATCAGAGAAAAAGCTACGCAAGATTAGGTTAACCACTCTTAATGTCTTTTTGGCAATGCTGCTACATTGGGCTCTGGCACTTAGATCATTAGAGATGAGTACTCCAAGGTCCTTAACTGAGTGAGGATCGCCAACAAGGTCGTGACCATCTAGCTTGTATTTTATGTTCTGATTATTTTTGCCAACGTGTGAGACTGAGCATTTCTTGATTGAGATTTGAAGTTGCCACTTGTTTGACCATTCTGACACATAGTCCAGGTCTTTTTGAAGGGTAGCAGGATTGTCGGTGGTGTTGAATAGTTTTACATCATCAGCGAAGAGAACGCAGTTGGTTTTAATATGAACGCAAAGGTGATTTATGTAAAGTATAAAGAGTGTTTATAACATCTTCAAGGAAAAACCAAGAAAATCCAGTTGCCTCTTGAAAAAGCACTTGGGTGTTTTATTATGGTAGTTAAATCAGGATCATTACCTAGCACAAATGGTAGCAAACTTAATATTCCCATTGAGATGCAGCAGTTAAGTGCATGTAACTTAGTATTATGTTGCCTTGTCTGTTTTGGTCTAAAGAGTTCCCCCCTTCTTTTAATATATTTTCTGCTTTATTCAAAGACTGCAATCCATTCCTATTTCCCCAAGCTGTCTTTAAGCCAAAACTGAGTGATTACCAGTTGCCCCTAAAACAGGTTTGGTTTTTTTTTGCAATAGACTGTCTAGCTCAGAAGAAAAACCTACAGTCTTTGTGATATCCCCATATTCCCTGCTGATCTTTTGGAGGCAACAGCAATATCTCTTAAAAGTGGGGGATGGAATGAATAGAAGGCCAAAGAAAAGATAGCGAGGCAAAGTAGAAAGGATCCTGTCTGGAAAACAGACAGCTATCAGGCAACTGGGCTGTCTGGCTATGAGATAACAAGGTTTTGCAGCGTCTGTGTGAGGTGGAGGTAAAGTTAGTCCTTTACTACAGCAAATGCTTTCCTCAATGACTCATACCTTAACTATCCAAATAAGTCCAAGAGGGTGCCCTGTGTTTGCATTTATACTTTCTCTCCCCTGCTGTGAATTTATAACCTTTAAAAGCAGCAGTTAGTTCCATCCAAGCAAGCTTTGAAAATAAAAATTGAGCCTGGGATCTCAGCCGGCCTTCCCCCTTCCCTCCTCCCTCCCTCCACCAATTTAGTTTCTTGGCTCCAGTGCAAGGCCATCTTGCGGCCATCTTGATCGGCAAGTAAACACGATCCTTTTGCTTATCTCTTCACGGTTGCTTAGATTCCCCCCCCCCCAAGAAGTTGAAAAGAAAACGAAGAAGAGAGGGTTTCAAAAGGAAGGAAGAACAAATAGATGAATAAGAAGTGAAAAACTTCCTCTCTCTACCTCTGTACAATTGGGGCATGAGATCTAGAGAAGAAAGATCTTTTCTGATAGTCAAAAGGCTTTGGTACTTTTGATATTAGTTTTTAGAATACTAGTATTAGAATACTGGTATTCTAGCTAACCAACTTTTTAAAATGTGATATTTGAAGTGTCCTTATGTCCACTGATCCACTGACACATATACATTTAAGAACATTTTCCCAGCAACTGGAACTAATCACAGCCCCCTGCCAAATATTCAATGGCAAAACAGCACCAAGTTTACATAATTCTGAAAAGACTGGAGAGATTGCCAATCTACAGACAATTTTCATTTTCAAAGTGTCGCGATGCAAACCGGTGGGGAAGGTAAGTAGAACCCACCCCTGTGCTGAAGTCCAATCTTCAGAAATATGTAATTCAGTGTTGTACATGTACTTAGAAATTAGTCTTGTCAATAATATTTCTTACAATCAAACAGGTGCAGATATATGGCTAAAACATGGAGATCTCAAGAGGCTTTTGCCCACTTACCCCAAGCCTCAATAGAAACATCTCCTTATCTTATCTCCAGTCCAAGTGTTAATGGGCATGACTTAAATCAGCTTGGTTTTCTAAGCTGTACTGGTGCAAAAATAGTATTTTCCCCTTCAAGCCAACAATATCCCAAAGCAACTACCCATTACTTCAGAGATAAAAATCAGGTGATCAGTCCTGGGTGGGATCTGAGGGTGGTTTCAGGCTTATGCAGGCTTGACCTCTACCCTCTGGTCCCTGGACAGTCAGTTTCATAATAGATGGAGCAGGGCCATGCTAGGAGACCATCAAAACTGCACAATAGGGCTAGACTGCCCAGTTACAGGACTGTTAATTCTTTAACTCAATCACTCCTACAATTTAATGCAGTGTAAAGAACAAACGCCACCAAAGACATGGCGTATCAGTCAGAGGTGGGTTCCTCCCGGTTCGGACCAGTTCACCCGAACCGGTAGCAAACCGCTGGTGACATCACGATGATGTCACGGAACCAGTTCTGTCAGTGCCGGTCAGTGGACACCACCATCTTTTTTTGGAATTTTTATTTATTTATTTTTGGAATTTTTTCCCGGGGTTTTTTTTTCTGTGCATGCACAGAAGCCGAGTTTCCAGCACTGAGCATGTGTCGCCATCTTGTTTTCAGCTTTTTGGGGGGAAATTTTTTGGAATTTTTCGGCACTGCGCCACGCGGCGCGGGAGGAAGCAAGCCGGCAGCAAGGTAAGTTAGAACCCAACCCTGGTATCAGTGGAATAGTGTTAATAGACTATCACCTACCACTATTGTCTTCTGAAGAGATATTTGGAATGTGGGATTTGTTGCCTATATAAAAAGGGGGATTGAGAGGAAGAGAAATGGATTTAGACATAAGGAAAATAGCTGCTTGTATCCCAGAGGTGTTTTTCAAAAGGCAGCTAGACTTTGTATTTCATTGAAGACGTTTTGCTTCTCATCCAAGAAGCTTCTTCAGTTCTGAACTGATGAGAAGCGAAACATCTTCAAGGAAAAACAAAGATAATTCAGTTGCCTTTTGAAAAAAGCACCTTTGGGATAACCATGATCTGGTTGACTGAGAATCTCCATAGACATTTAACTATTTATGTCCAAACCTTCTTCATGACTCTACTTGGACTTTTTTTATCTCCACCGAGTTCAGCTTGGGGTTTGATTGAATGGAATCCAAGAGAAAAGGTAAGGGAAGCAGCCTAAAATGATAGACCTACCACATTTCTGCTCCAGTAGTATGACTGGTTTTGGGTAGAAGAAGAAGGATGTCAAAGCCCCAAATAACAACTGCTTGTTTTGGTAAACAGATCAGAGGAAATAGGTAGGAAGATCCCACGGGAGTAAAGTTAAAAAAAATAAGAAGTCAATATGATGACTGCAACCATGCTATCAAAGCCCCACATGTAGTATGCATCAATATATACATTTTATATGTATCACATGTATCATCAACACATTTACATGTATTTACATGTATCATGTATAAAAAAGGGGGGCAAGTCTCTACATTCTGGTACACATAACTGGTCATTTACAATTAATTTGGGTTAGTAAATAATAATAATAATAATAATAATAATAATAATAATAATAATAATAATGATGATGATGATGATGATGATGATGATGATGATGATGATGATGATAATAATAATAATAATAATAATAATAATAATAATAATAATAATAATAATAATAATAATAATAATAATAATAATAATAATACAACCTGGCCATTGAAACTACACGGCTATGGATGAAACATGTAACAGTGATACCCATTGTCATCAGGGCACTTGGTACCATGTCCAAGAATTTCACAAAACACATCAAGAAATTGCAGCTTCCTGCAATAACACCAGCGGAACTGCAAAAAACTTTGCTACTCGGAACATCATATATTTTAAGAAGATACTTGGTTGATACCTAGGACGCTGGCAGCAACCTGTATCAACCATTAGCACCAGTCAGTGGTATTTGTGACACTCTTTTAAATATTCAGTTGACTGAGTTTCATGTTTAATGAATAAACAAGATTCAACAACAACAACAACAACAACAACAACAACAACAACAACAACAACAATAACAATAATAATAATAAATTATCCAAATGGCAAATGTTGGATGGGCATCTATTTTGGTGCACCTAAGCTAGAACTTTTTTGATTCTGTCATTTAAGGCTTTCATCCACTCTCAGAAATCAGCTGTCTTCTGTATATGAAATTAGGAGAGAAAGCCATCTTGCCCCTTGTTTTAGGTAATGAAACATTTTGGGTTGATCCAGAAGAAAAGGCCAATGAGTCATTAAAATTAGGGCTGTGAGTGTTTGATAAGTGTTTGATGAGCTGACTTATTCAGTGATGTCTTTATTTTTCTCCCCAGGCTGACTGAAAGAAATAGAGTTAGTTTAATGGTTATAGAGTGTCATGCTTAGGTTATTTCAGAGTCTTTATTTTGAATCATTTCTGAATATGTGCAACTGTATGAACTGTATCACCTGTTCTCAGCAGGGGTGGGTTCCACTTACCTTCGCCACCGGTTCGCATCGCGACGTTTCGTGTGTGCGCATCCCCTCGTGCAATTCTGCTTCCGCGCATGCTCAGTAGCTATAATCAGCCCGAAACACAGCTGAGGAGCTGATCAGCTGTGCTTCAGGCAAAGGAATAAAGATAAATATAAACCCGGGGGCGGGCAGGAGGGAGGGCCCTTTTTCAAGCAGCAGCAGAGGAAAAAAGACTTCAAAACAGTAAAAAAATTCCAAAAAAAATTCCAAAAAAAAGATGGCGGCGCCCACGGACCGGCACCGACCAAACCGGATCCGTTATGCCATCGTGATGTCACCAGCGGGTCGCTACCGGTTCAGTCTGAACTGGCAGGAACCCACCCCTGGTTCTCAGCCTTTAACAAAGTCCACTGTACCAATATGGCTTTAGCAACCTTCCAGCAAACCTATCTCAAGAAAATCAACACACTCCCCAACAGGACTGGACAAACCCTTGATTTGGTTTGGAAATGTTGGTCGATGTTTACATTTCCTAAGCATTTAGCCCTTACTTTCTGAGGGCTGTATACATTTGCTGGCCCCTTTGCTCCAAGTAAAAGCCTGATGTATTATACACATTCTTTGTTGTATTCAGGGAGCTGATGCTCCCACAACATGTAGCCAGCTGTCTCAGAATCAGCTTGGAGACTCAGCTGCTTTGCAAGCCAGCGGAAAAGCTGCATTTAAGCTCTTGAGGGCCAATTGCTGTCTTGCATTATTGGAATTCTTCTGTGGAGTCCTTTTCACAATCAAGATTGTGTACAGATAATCCTCATGTTCTTCTCTTCCACATCACCAGAAGCCAAACTGTATGGCTCCTGCTGCCTCAGTCTTTTATTTGAAATCAAGAAATAGGACCTGGCATTAAAAGCAAAGAAAAATCGTTAAGCTTCTATGTTACGTTTTCCACTAAACAGCACCTTTTCCCTGATATAAAATAGGGAACAAAATAATGGCGATGGTAGTATTATTACTTTAAAAAACACACAAAAAGAAGTAAAATAAAATAGATACAAAAATAGCAAAATAACATGCAAATGGTGCTTATACACATAGGAGAGTCAGCCTCACAGGCTTAAATTCTGATTCAAATATTGTTCTGGCAGAAAGATGCCACAGAAAGAGATAGACCAGCCTCTATTATCAAAGAGCTATTAGAGCCAGGGAGCCACCACCAAGATGGCCATCCCAAAGGTGCTTTTTTTTCAAGAGGCAACGGGACTTTCTGGTTTTTCTTTGAAGATGTGGTATATGCAGTACAACGCAGTGAGCCATGTGCAGATCTATACATTGGGGAAACGAAACAACCACTTCATAAATGTGTGGCACAACATAGGAGAACAAACCCATCAGGACTAGATTCAGCAGTCCATATTAGTGACATTTATTAGTGACATTTATATACCGCCTCACAGTGCAAGTACTCTCTAAGTGGTTTACACCATTAAGCAATGTATATATTTATATTGCCCCCAACAATCTGGGTCCTCATTTTACCTACCTCGGAAGGATGGAAGGCTGAGTCAACCTTGAGCCGGTGAGATTTGAACCGCTGACCTGCGGCTCACAGTCAGCTAAAGTGGCCTGCAGTACCCCACTCTAACCGCTGCGCCACCTCGGCTCTGCATTTAAAAGGCAAATGCCACTCTTTTGAAGACATCAAAGTCCACATTTTGGACAGAGAGGACCGCTGGTTTGAAAGAGGGGTCAAAGAGGCCATCTATGTCAAAATTGAACAGCCCTCTCTCAACAGAGGGGGAGGGATAGGACATCATCTATCTCCAATCTACAACACAGTCCTTTCAACAGTTCCAAGAAGGCTCCACACCCATTTGCACCACTCAGGTGACCCTGATGACACAGATAAACCTCTAGGTGGCCTCACCTACTCTCTAAAAGAATGCAAATGACCAGCTGTCTGCAAGGAGTATAAATCCTTCGATTTCCCCACCATCCAGTCAGAGCTGAAGAAGCTTCTTGGATGAGAAGCAAAACGTCTTCAAAGAAAAACCATAAAGTCCAGTTGCCTCTTGAAAAAAGCACCTTTGGGACAACCATGACCTGGATGACTGAGAATCTCCATAGACACCAAAATGGCCCTTTCTTGACTCCCAGATGCTCTAGGTACACTATAGTATGAAAAAAAATTGATAAGAAGTTGTAAGTGAAAATGGACTGATGGTATGTATCATTTGCTCCCTGTGAGATTTCTGGTCTTTGACATCTTTCTGATACCAATAGATTTTAAATATTTTTCAAAAGCACTTGTTTCCAAATGTGATTTTCTTAAACAGATGAGTTATCAAACTGTAAAGGTTTGATAATAATCACAGGAATTATTGGCCTTCTGCTTTGAGATGTTTTCCCTGATTTAGTACATAGCAATAGCACTTATACTTATATACCGCTTCATAGTGCTTTACAGCCCTCTCTAAGCGGTTTACAGAGTTCAGCATATTGCCCCCAACAATCTGGGTCCTCATTTTACCTACCTCGGAAGGATGGAAGGCTGAGTCAACCTTGAGCCTGGTGAGATTTGAACAGCTGAACTGCTGAACTAACAATCAGCTGAAGGTTGCAGTGCTGCTTTTAACCACTGCGCCACCTCTAAATGCTAAATGCTAAATGAATTGCGCTTCAATTATCATAATACCTAAATAGATGGAGGAACTGAAGTCCCTAACATCTGGAAATCACCACTGGGATGAGTTATAATGATCAGTAAGCCCCTGGGGGATCATAAAGGAAAAGATTAGAATTGTTCCAACTTTTTTGTTTTCTTTTTTAAGTGGAGATAATTAGATAATTTATTTCATCCTGTTTCACTTGTTCTGTCATTAAATGCTGAATGAAGGTCTGCACCTCCTTTCATATCTTCTCAAAATATGCTTTGCATGGCCAAGTAGTACTCCAGGATCCCCTCAAGTAAAAGAATCAAATACTACTGATTTGTTTTGCAAATCAGAAACAAACTCTTGATGCAACTAAAAAGAAAAAAAAATGACCTGCACATTTATACTAGCACTCAGAGATTATAGACCTGATGCAGGGCTATGAAGAACGACGTGTGAGATTCAGCAGAAATAGTATTAAGTGCGGCTAAGAGAAAGCATGATGAACATATTGGTTTAGTCTGCTGAAAATGAAATACTGGAGAGGAAGCAGTATTATGTGGGGGAAAAAATAGAGAAAGATAATGTTATGTAGGGTGAGTGAAGAGACTGGAAGCAGGCTTCATGCAACAGCTCTGTCAGGCCGAAGCCATTTTATTTGGGATCTTAGGCCTGCCACACTTTATACTATTCTACTATGCATTTTCTATTGTGGCAAAATGGGAGGGGGGGATTGTATGAAGTTGCTAGCATGTAGCCATAACAAATTCTTTCTAGAAAGCCAAGGTCATCCTTTGTCTCTGCACCTGCACGGAAGGAGATGGGTGGACTCTGCCAGCATGGCAATAGAAGATTGGACAACATGATGGATTTGTGGGTGTGGGGGCAAGGACTTGAACTTTCAACTGGGTGGTGAAACCCGGGGACTTCAGATTCGGGTTTCACCCAGATGTGCCAACATGGCTCTATTAATAAATTGGAACTTTGAGGAATACTTTGCTTTGGACTCTGATTTAATTTTGGATGCTTTTTGGAACCCTGACATGAGGGTGAGTGAAGAGATTGGAAGCAGGCTTCATGCAGCAGCTCTTTATTAACAACTCTGTACAAATCCAGCAAAGGAGCCAGTCTGACAGCTGGCCCTTATATAGGGAGCTGTCAGATGGCTCAACCAATCAGGGGCGGGTATTTTCCCGCTTAAACAGGGAAGCTCTTGATATCTAACAGATAAGATGGTTTTTCAGGAAGACCTGCTGTATACCTCTGTCTTCTCTGCTTGTTCATAAGTTGTTCTAAGTAGCAACAAGAGGACATTCTTGGATCAGGATCTGAAGGCATATAATATGGCAAACAGGATTGCTGCTAAGCAGTGATGTAACTGGGTGGGAAATAGACTGAAATCTGTAAGTTAGGGCCATGAGATACATGAAAGGAAGAAGGGGCGTAAATATGCTCTTCATTACATTTACAGTTTGGTATGCCACATCCCCATGCAATAGCTTGCTGGTTTATATACTAGTATAAATGCCTCTTCCCATTTCTGCAAGGAAGATTGCAAGTAAAATAAACTACTTTGCCACCTTATTCTTCTTCTTTTTATTTTTTGCTTTTTGGATAGATGCCTTTTGCAGCTATTGGAATGTATGTGGCTGTGTCTTAGGGCTTTCTGCCTCTGGAAATTAAAGTGCTATTTCCACATTCTGGAACTGGCAGAAAATTACATCGGCAAGAAATTTGCTTTCTCCATCGATGATCCTGATGTAAATTTAAGTATTTGTTTAGCCTAGTCAACTGTCTGGCAGAAGAGTCGGGAGGAAGCAATTTAAAGCATCTAAAGGGCATCATTTGGGCCACAATGGCACAGTGGTTAGAGTCAGGGGTGAAATGCTCCCGGTTCACTTTTGCCTGTCGGTTGTCACAGAGCCGATGGAGCTGGTGGTGGTCACGGCACGGGGCTTCCCTCGCCCGCTTTCCCCGCCTGCCTGGACGCCGCCATTTGAGTTCTTTTGCCCTCTACGCATGCGCAAAGCATTCTGCACATGCACAGAAGGCAAAAGAACTCAAATGGCGGCGTCCAGGTGGGCGGGGGAAGCGGGTGGGGGAAGCCCCATGCCATGACCGCCACCAGCTCCGTTGGCTCTGTGACAACTGACAGGCAAAAGCGAACCGGGACCATTTCACCCCGGTGTTGTGCCTTGGCCGCGTCCGGCGCCGAGTCTGGAGGATCCGGAGGACGCGGAGCCGCTCATGGTGCAGCAGTACCAGCCTATGTGCCTGGCACCAGAGACGGCTGGTGATGAGGACTCGGTGCCAGAGCAGGACGATCTCCCAGGACCTTCTGCACCTGCGCAGCAGAGTTCTTCATCAGGAGATGAAGAACTCATGCTGGATGCCAGAGCACGCAGAGCAGCCAGAAGACAGGACTGGCTGAGTAAGCGTCGGTCCAATCGGAGGAAGCAGTGAGGGCTAATTGGGCCACGCCCTTCAGTGGCTATATTAAGCCAGGGTAATTAGTGCTCATTGCTGAGAACAACAATTCAATGACCGCGGCATATCCAGAGTTTCGTTTCTACGTCTGTTTGGGAATCTTACCACCAGCTTCTGCCAGCTTTATTCCGGGAAGCCAGCCAAGCTGTTCAGATAAGAGAAGAATTAATGAGTCTTGCTTTGAACTTTTGTCTGTGTGCTATTTAACCCTCACGTAACCCAAAGAACCTTATTCCTGAAGACTTTCCGTTTGTGTTGTTTTGGACTTCTAAACCCTCTGAGTTTTACTAAGAAACTTTATTAGTAAAAGGAACCTTTTTGTTTGCCTCCCAACGACTGTGTGTGTGTGTTTCTGGGGGGTTGCGGTGCTGGGTCACAACAGTTTGTTCTCAGCCCAAACTGACCACACACAAGCCTAGATTGCATCATGGAGCAGCTTCAGGACGAGAATGCTCAACTTCGGCAGCAGCTGGCAATCATGAACGCTCAGTTAACAATGCAGCAAAATCAGTTGGCAGCAGCTGCTCCTGCGTGGCCCCAGCCCAACGGACACGCTGCCCGATAGCCATGCCGGATAAGTTCCATGGTGACGAGGCTATGTTCCCGGCGTTTCTGGGCCAGTGCCAGTTGTTCATGTCTCTGAGGCCAGAGGATTTCCCCCATGACCGGGACAAGGTGGGGTTTGTAATTAGCCTGCTATCTGGAAATGCAGCACGTTGGGCCACCCCTCTACTGGTCCAGAACAGTCCCCTCCTCCAGGACTTTGGGCGTTTCTGCACTCATTTGGAGGAGATGTTCGCGGATCCAATTAAGGCCCAGACAGCGTGCAGGCAATTAAGGCAGCTGAGGCAAGGCCGGAGACCACTCAGGGAATACATCAGTGAGTTCCGTCTCCTCAGCCAAGATTCGGCCTGGAATGAGGCTGCGTTGTTGGATGCCTTCCAGGAGGGCTTGGCAGACAGCATCCAGGATGAGCTGGCACGCGTGGACATTCCTGCAACCACCCAAGAACTGGTGCGGCTCTGCTTGAAAATTGATGCCCGGTTGCAAGCGAGGAACGCACGCCGTGCTGCTCCGGCGCCTCTCGCGCCACCTGACGTCCCCGCTGTTCCGGCTCCACGTCGCGCTGCTCAGGCACCTCCTGTTCCCCGTGGACTTCCGTTGACCCCGGCTCCCTGTGACGAGCCTATGGACCTTGGCGCTGTTCGGCCCCGCTTGACCGGCGCGGAAAAGGACAGACGCAGGGCAGGGGGGTTGTGTTTGTATTGCGGCGACCCGGGCCATTTCGCTCGCTCGTGCCCTAGGAAGGGTTGGGGGCCCACCGCTTCTGGTCCTGCTCCACCGTCCCAGCCATCGCCGTCGGGAAACGGCCAGCGCCCGGCCTAGCGGAGACGCTGGGTCGGGCATGCACACCGAAGGACTCCGGCTCAGCTGACGTGGATCCCGGTCCTCCGCGGCATCTGCTCTTGGACACCAAGGTCTTTATTGACCACCGGGACCGCGGCGTCTCCGCACACGCTTTGGTGGACTCCGGGGCAACCACCAATTTCATTGATGAGGCGTTCGCCCAGCATCTTGCCGTTCCCCTGTGCCCCGTGGAAATGAGGGTGGAAACAATCGATGGCTGGGTGTTGCTGTCAGGTCCGATTAAGGCCATCACGCAGCCGGTGCGCCTTTGCATTGGACGGCACGAGGAGGCCATCCAGTTTTACGTGACGTCGGGACTCCATTTCCCTTCGGTTCTCGGACTGGCGTGGCTGCGCACCCACGACCCTCAGGTTGTATGGTCCCAGAACTTCATTGCCTTCCCGAGTCTCCAGTGTGTGGACCATACGCGCCAGGTTTGTGCGGGCGCGGTACCTGACCCTCCGGACATTTCACTCCCAGCTGAGTTTGCAGACTTCGCTGATGTGTTTAGCGAAAAGGAGGCGGACCAGTTGCCCCCGCACCGGCCCTACGATTGCCCTGTGGATCTGATTCCCAACGCTCCGCTCCCTGTGGGCCGCCTCTATTCCATGTCAGAACCTGAACTGGCCGCACTGCGGGACTTTATCGATAAAAACCTGGCCAGGGGTTTCATCCGACCCTCCTCATCACCCTTGTCTGCCCCCATCCTCTTCGTCAAGAAGAAAACCGGGGACTTGCGCCTGTGCTGCGATTATCGCAAGTTGAATGCCATCACAGTGCGTAACCGGTACCCGTTGCCCCTCATCCCGGAGTTGATGGAACGCCTCCGCTCGGCGACCATCTTCACCAAATTGGACTTACGTGGCGCTTACAATTTGGTGCGTGTTCGTGAGGGGGACGAGTGGAAGACGGCGTTCGGGACCCGCTACGGTCATTTTGAGTATACGGTCATGCCGTTCGGCTTGACCAACGCTCCGGCTGTGTTCCAGCATTTCATGAATGACATCTTTAGAGATTTGCTGGACCAGTTCGTTGTCGTGTACCTGGACGATATTATGATTTATTCCACGTCCCGGAGCAGCCACATCCAACATATCCGTCAAGTCCTGCAGCGGTTGAGAGACCACCAGCTATACGCGAAATTAGAGAAATGCCAGTTTTTTCAGACGACTGTGGATTTCCTGGGCCATCGGATTTCGCCAGAAGGCATCGCCATGGACCGTGGCAAGGTCGAGGCCCTGAAAACCTGGCAACCCCCGCGCTGGGTGAAGGACGTTCAGCGACTCTTGGGGTTCGCAAATTATTATAGGACCTTCATCCCGGGGTTCGCCACTCTGACCGCGCCTCTCACTCGACTCCTGCAGAAACAAGTCCCTTTCCGGTGGGGCGATTCCGAACAAGAGGCGTTCAAGATCCTCACGGATGCCTTCATGCAGGAGCCGATCCTCAAGCACCCAGACCCTCACCGCCCTTTTGTTGTGGAGGCGGACGCGTCCGACATTGCCGTGGGTGCCGTCTTGCTCCAGACCCGGGAAGATGGCGGCCATCTCTTCCCTTGCGCTTATTATTCCCGGAAATTAACCTCGTCGGAGCGCAATTATACGATCTGGGAGAAGGAGTTGCTGGCCATCAAGGCGGCTTTCGAGACCTGGCGGCACCACCTCGAGGGAGCTCGTCATCAAGTGGAGGTGCGCACAGACCATAAGAACCTGGAGTTCTTGCAGACAGCCAGGAAGCTCAACCAGCGCCAGATACGCTGGTCGTTCTTTTTCTCCCGCTTCAATTTTCGCATTACGTACATCCCGAGCGGCCGGAATCAGCAGGTGGACACGCTGTCCCGCAAGCCGGAATACGCCCAAGCCCAGGAACCGCTGCCTCCCCGGACGGTTCTGCCCGTCGAGTCCTTTGCAGCTACCCAGGATCCCGTGGACCTCCGAGGACAGATCCGGGAGGCGCAGCGACACGACGCCTACGCGGCACAACGGAGGCAGGAGATAGGGCCTGAGTCCCCTTGGACGTTTTCGGATGACCTCCTCCGTTTCCGGGACCTGCTCTACGTTCCCGCCGGTCCGCTCCGTGGCCTGATCCTGCAGCAGTGCCACGACAGCCCTGCGGCTGGCCACTTCGGCCTTTTCAAGACTCTGAACCTGGTGGCTCGGACTTTTTGGTGGCCCCGACTCCGTGATGACGTCCAGGCCTATGTGACGTCTTGTGTTCGCTGTCGCCAGGCCAAGTACGCCCCTGGAGCGCCGCCGGGCCTGCTGCAGCCCTTGCCGACGCCCGAGAGACCCTGGGGGGCCGTCTCTATGGACTTCCTCATGGACTTGCCCCCGTCCGCCGGCTTCACAACCGTGTTCGTAGTGGTCGATATGCTGACCAAAATGGCACATTTCATCCCCTGTCGCGGGTTGCCGACAGCTCGTGCCACGGCCCGCATGTTTATCCAGCATGTTTTCCGCCTGCATGGTCTGCCGGATCGGGTCGTGTCGGATCGGGGAGCCCAGTTCACGGCCCAGTTCTGGAAGGGTCTGATGGCGGCCCTGGAGGTCCAAGTCTGCCTCTCGTCAGCGCATCATCCGGAGACTGATGGGGGCACTGAAAAAGTCATCGGCATCCTTGAACAGTACCTGCACTGTTTTGTCAACCAGCAGCAGGACAACTGGGCGGAATACCTTGCCGTGGCCGAGTTTGCTTTTAACAACTCTCAGCACACCTCCACGCACGCCTCTCCGTTCCTCGCCAACTTTGGTTACCACCCCCGTTTCTTCCCGCTCACGCTCCTAGACTCTCCTGTTCCTGTGGCGGAGGAATTCCTGTCTGAGCTCCAGGCCGTTCACCAACTGGTCAAACGCTCGTTGAATAAAGCCAAGGAAGATTACAAGAGGGTCGCGGACCGCTCCCGGCGAGCAACTCCACCTCTGGCGGTCGGGGATCGTGTCTGGCTGTCCACGAAGCATCTCCCCTCCGACCAACCGGCTCGCAAGCTTGACCACCGCTTCTTGGGTCCGTTCCCGGTGGAAGCGGTCATTAACCCCGTGGCCTACCGGTTGACGTTGCCCCGCTCTCTCAGGATCCACCACGTCTTCCATCGGTCCCTCCTTGTTCCCGAACGTCCTGCCTGTCCGCTCCGCCCTCCCGCTCCGCCTCAGCCAGTGATCCGCACTCCCGCTGACCCACCCGAATACGAAGTTGCCAGTATTCGGGATTCCCGCTGGATGAAGGGCCGGTTCCAGTACCTCATTGAGTGGAAGGGGTACGGCCCTGAAGACTTCACATGGGAGGATGCGACCGCCGTGCATGCTCCGGATCTGGTCCGGGCCTTCCACGCTCAATTCCCATCCCGGCCGCATCCGGACCGACAGACCCGGGGGAAGGGCCCTGCGGTGAGGGATAGTGTTGTGCCTTGGCCGCGTCCGGCGCCGAGTCTGGAGGATCCGGAGGACGCGGAGCCGCTCATGGTGCAGCAGTACCAGCCTATGTGCCCGGCACCAGAGACGGCTGGTGATGAGGACTCGGTGCCAGAGCAGGACGATCTCCCAGGACCTTCTGCACCTGCGCAGCAGAGTTCTTCATCAGGAGATGAAGAACTCATGCTGGATGCCAGAGCACGCAGAGCAGCCAGAAGACAGGACTGGCTGAGTAAGCGTCGGTCCAATCGGAGGAAGCAGTGAGGGCTAATTGGGCCATGCCCTTCAGTGGCTATATTAAGCCAGGGTAATTAGTGCTCATTGCTGAGAACAACAATTCAATGACCGCGGCATATCCAGAGTTTCGTTTCTACGTCTGTTTGGGAATCTTACCACCAGCTTCTGCCAGCTTTATTCCAGGAAGCCAGCCAAGCTGTTCAGATAAGAAAAGAATTAATGAGTCTTGCTTTGAACTTTTGTCTGTGTGCTATTTAACCCTCACGTAACCCAAAGAACCTTATTCCTGAAGACTTTCCGTTTGTGTTGTTTTGGACTTCTAAACCCTCTGAGTTTTACTAAGAAACTTTATTAGTAAAAGGAACCTTTTTGTTTGCCTCCCAACGACTGTGTGTGTGTGTTTCTGGGGGGTTGCGGTGCTGGGTCACAACACCTGGTTAGAGTGCAGTACTGCAGGTTACTTCTGCTGCCGGCTGCCTGCAATTTGGCAGATCGAATTCCACCAGGCTCAAGGTTGACTCAGCCTTCCATCCTTCCGCGGTGAGTTAAATGAGGACCCAAATTGTTGGGGGCAATATGCTGACTTTGTAAACCGCTTAGAGAGGGCTGTGGAGCACTGTAAAGTGGTATATAAGTCTAAGTGCTATTGTTAATCTAGTTCCTAGAAAGCCATTTTACTATCAGCAGCTACTACTGTGATCCATATAAGTCATTTAGCTGGCTCAGTATAGTAGTGAAATACCTTCCAAGATAAGGTCTCTCTCTGATCAAAATTCAGTGGGACTGTTCGTCCATTCACTTAGGAGAGCAAAGAGACAGTAGTATAATTGCAAAAAAGGTGAGCAGCATTGCCAGCCCAGAAACATTATGCAGAAGGTGGGCATTACAGTATAGTCTACTGCCCAAACACCTGAGGAAGAGGAAGGAACACCCTCACACAGAGAGACACACACCTACACACTGTAGAAATGCATCTCTGAATGTTTTGGTCCAATTGACGGTACCTCCTGCTGTTTGGCTTGTCCTATTCTCCAAAGCACCTGAAAGCAGGACAAGAAGTTGAATTCCTGAATTCTGTTGCCTAGGCAATAGTGGACACTGGCATTCTGGGCTACAAGGTCTGATTGAAATAGAAGAAGGCAGTTTCTCATATTCCTAATTTAACTGGAGAAAGGATTAGAACCAGAGCAGAGATGAATATGAAGATTCAGTTGAAGAGGATTGGGAAGTGGAGCAGTGTTAGGATAAGAAAATAAATCTTAGAGGAGATGAATCTTTCCTTTGGAAACCGATCCTTGATAAAATAAAGCGTGAATAAAAGTCTAAATAACAAGATATTTATTTCGGTACAAAAGAATATAAAAAACACTAAATCTTAATAATTGCATCTTGACAATCTAAGAGAACCTCCTTCCAGGGAGGGTAGCAGCAAAGAATAATGGAGGATGAGAATGGAATGTAACATCTGCGCAGTTCACTCTTCATGTGACCTCTTCACTTTGTTAAGAACCTCTGGGTCATAAAGTCTGACATATGAGTACAGCTGACAATCAAAAATCACCTCGTGACAAGCAGACTTAGAAGTAGAAGGTGGAGTTTTATGTCTGAACTGTCCTCGCTGAAAAGAAATGTGTTCTACACAAAATTGCAGATCAATGTTTATCTCAAAATAATAACTCCAGTGGCTGATTTCTTCATATTAAACCTGCAAAAAAAAGAGTCAGAAGCAACCAAACATTTTTTCTTCCTTTCACCAGCTTAGCTGCACAGTCTGCAAGTATGGAATATCTGCTCAAATTCCCCTTTCCAACTTTCCCCATTGTTTTATCTTCTGGGGATCCTCCACACAGTCCATTTGTGGCTTTCTTCAGATGCTTTGGTTATTGTCAACAACACGCTATGAATCTAAGGGGATATCTATACTCCTGTTACAAGTGTAGTTCACCAATCATTCCTGAAAAGTATGACATTGTTATTCTCTACTCACACACCAGCTATATGTGAATATAACCTTCATTCGTGTTTTCCACTTCCATGTTGATGGCAGTGTTTTCCAGCGGTTGGCAGCTTAAACATTACTGCCCAGTATGCCTACTATGAACAATCCCCTGCAGTTTGATCAGCAACTGCACTGATGCAGGAATGACTTCTACATTGGTCTGTAATCTCTGCTCCAGTACGATTACCAGTGCTATGATAGCAGAATGATCACCAGATTGGCCTGCTATGAAGTGTGTCTGTGGTTTAAAACTTGGCAAAAATGTATTATTGTTGTTATTGAGTGGGGTGCAGTAGGGTGAAACAATGAATTATTAAATGGTAAATGGTGTACTGGTGAATGTGAGAATAGAATAGAATAGAATAGAATAGAATAGAATAGAATAGAATAGAATAGAATAGAATAGAATAGAATAGAATAGAATAGAATAGAATAGTCACAGTGTGAATATTGTCAGTTGTATGTTGCAGGGTGATGCATCCCTATCTAATATTATGGTACATTCCAATACAAGCAGAACACGTGATATGATCTTGTACGCATGTCCACATTCCTGATCCACCATTAATCACTTCTGCCTTAGCTGTCGACCCAAACGGTCGTGTTTTCTTAGCAAAGATGTAATTATTCAGAATTTATTGTTTTTGTACTGAAATAAATATTTTCTATTAGATTTTAATCTCGGTTTTATTTCTAACTGTCTGAATTCCAAGAAAAGATCTAAATAGCCTCTATGAGATTTTATTCTCATCTTCACAAGAATAGAATAGAATAGAATAGAATAGAATAGAATAGAATAGAATAGAATAGAATGGAATGGAATGGAATGGAATGGAATGGAATGGAATGGAATGGAATGGAATGGAATGGAATAGAATAGAATAGAATAGAATAGAATAGAATAGAATAGAATAGAATAGAATAGAATAGAATAGAATAGAATTAGAACTAGGTCTTTAAAAACTTTATTTGAGGTTTTGAACTTGAATGTTTTATATACCAGGCAAGTTTTTAGAACTGCTACTCTATTGAGAGATTCTTATAACAGAAGATACAACATACCTTATGGCAAAATGCAAGAATGAAAAATTTAGTGTAATGTTATTGTGCTTACATATGTGTAGATTTTGAGTTTCAACCTTCTACATATATGTTTAATTAACATCATGAGAATCAATGCTGAGTAAGCCCATCCAGAAAGGAAAGTAGTGATTGGGGAGCATCCCTGTGCATTGTTAACTTCTTTGGCAACCACTTAAACTTTGACAAGCAGCTGTTTCTGACAAGGAATCCAAAACAATATATGTAAATGTCCATATTTGCATGTAGAAAATTTGGTGCTTTATCCCTCAGAAACATTCAGGATTATTTTGGGAGTCAGTGGGCAAAGGTTTTTACCTGGGAATCCAATCTAACATGATCTAGTTAATCTGAATTAGAAAACCTAGTAGAGAAGGTGTATGTACTAATACTAGCCACTGAACAGCTCCAGCCATCTTAACTTCAAATAGTAGCAATAGCAATAGCACTTAGACTTATATACCACTTCATAGTGCTTTACAGCCCTCTCTAAGCGGTTTTACAGAGTTCAGCATATTGCCCCCAACAATCTGGGTCCTCATTTTACCCATATATCCATTCCCCCCAAAGCATGTCTCAAGATGTTGTTTGGTTTATGCATTCTGGTAACCACAATATATAACCAGTAGGCATATCTTATGTATGTATATTTGCCAAATATATTTGCAAAGTGGATTTTAGAAGGTGGAGGTAGGTTATACAGCAGACTGCATCTCGGCCTATGTCTGAAACATACCTATTTTTCGGAGTATAAGACGCACCAGAGTATAAGACGCACCTTAGTTTTGGGGGAAGAAAATAGAAGAAAAAATCTACCTACCAGGTATTCATCTGGCTAGCTTCCTTAGTCTGTTCAGCTTCAGCACATTATTTTATCCCCTAGTTAGGGCTGAAAAGACCTTTTTCAGAGGGAGTAGGAATGAAAACAAGCCTGCAAAGACTTAGGGCTGGTAAAAAAACTACTTTGAGGGAGTAGGAATAGAAAAATACTGCAAGCCGGTAAGATCATGAGCACCTCGTTAGGTCTGAAAAGACCTTTTTCAGAGGAGTAGGAATGAAAACAAGCCTGCAAAGACAGAGTAGGAAGCCGGGAAGGTCGTTAGCACCTCCTTAGGGCTGGGGAAAAAAGTTTCAGAAAAGCTACATTCGGTGTATAAGACGCACCCAAATTTTCAGCCTCTTTTAGGGAGGAAAAAGGTGCGTCTTATACTCCGAAAAATACGGTATTTTGTAATAAGTCATAACATAAAATATGCTAAGGGCAACTCCTTCAATCTCCATATCATCACCCATCACCTCACTATCATGTGCCACACAGTTATTGCGTATTTTGATGCAGATGTTCATATAATCAATTTAATCTTGATAAATCTTTCAGGTGGGGCTGAGAAAGAGTGATTTCATGCTTAAAACTCCTTGTCTCCCAGTTGGTAGTTTAGCATGTTTAGCATGTTTATATGTTTAGCATGTTTTAGCATCTTTACTAGTACATAAAATGGTTCTCACAGAACTACTACATTTCATGATCTTTAATTTGTTGACTCTATAATTTGATCATTTTTGGATCTCAGCTTTTCAGGATGCAATGCATCACTAATGTTCCCTCTTATCAGTACCCATCTTATGTATATAAACAATGTTATATCTATGTATATTACCAATACGTACTTGACAAAAATAAATAAATAAACAAGGTGTAGTTTTAGAAAGATCTATGTACAGTATGTATGCCTGTCCTTCTAAAAATCATTCTCTACACTACAACAGAGATAGGGGAATGGAAAACAATAACAGGGACAAAAATAAAATGTATAAAGATTTAATTTCATAGATTGTTCAGAAGTAGTGTTTTTTTAAATATTTAATTGGAAAATGTAATTCAAAGGAAAATCTCTGAAGACATTCATAGTTTTTTTCATGTAGAAACCATTATTCTGCAGCAATAACTTATGTGCTGATATATTTACAGAAATGTTTAAACAAGGTGGCTAAGTTCCAAAGTTATAAACTTGCAGTGATGTTTGATCGTTTCTCTGCCTCTGCTGAGAAAAAATCTGAAAATGTTCTTCATTTATTGTACAATCCTTGACAAGTTGCCCTTCTGAAAATTAAGAAATTAGGTGTTGAATGAAAGATCGATACATGGGAACCCTTTATGAAGCCATATTTGTGATTCATTGTCTCCGACAAACAACACTCATTCTTCTCTGTAACAAAACAAAGGCATCAATCTGATTATTGTAATTACCGGTTTCCATAAAATTCAAGATCAAATTCAGATCAAAATACAGCTGTTGAGTAATAAGGAGGTCATGGTGTTAACTGGAATGAACCTCCAAATAAGTAAAAACAATATTTATAGGCATAAAAGCCAAGGATCATAAATTCTGGAAGTAAGGACACCATAAGAAATTTCCAGTGGATTGAGACAAGCAATTCCATAAATGGATCTCTCTATTTCTTTTAAATGAAATGTAGACACCGGCCAATGGCAAATAATTGTAGCAATTGTAACTCAGAAAATCTAAAGGTCACTTGATTGCTCAAGAGGCTGGAAACTTGATCTCATTCCTGTAAGAGGAGAAGGATCAGATCACCACTATATTTTCCCTTTTTAATATGACAGTTACATCTCCTTTAGGAATCAAATTGCAACTAGCTGATGTTCCTTTTCAATGGGCTAACGATTGGTCTTGCTTGACAATAAATCAGATCTGCTGTATCTATGCCTCCCCCCCCCCTTCTGCTGTCTAAGAGAAGTGTTAAATTATACTGTAGTCAAGGGGAACATTTTCTCCTGAAAGTATGTTGTGCCCAAAAGCACCAAATGGAATTCTTTTTTCTCGGAGGATTATATCCCCTACGACATTCTTTGTTAGTGCTGAGTGCTATCAGGTTTACATTGGGAAACTTAGTAGAAACAGCCTGCAAAAGGGAATATCCTTGCCTTAGTTATAAATCTTTATATTTTTACGTGGCCGGTAAACAGAGCTTCTTTATTCTCATCTTGAAGATTTCTTTCCATGCTAGTTTGTGGTGTGGTTTTTGCTCCTTTCCAAATATTTTAATTGGGGGGGGAGGAACAGCTGTGTGGTGGCATCACTCCGCATTCTTTGCCCACAGTCTAATGTAAGCTAGTGCCAAAACCCAATATGGTCTAACTTCTGATTATGCCCTAAAAATGCCTCCTTCTATCTGACTCCTGTCTTAAAAGCCATCCTGAAATTTAAAATCTAATAATGAGTAAATGGTGAAAAGAGCATCTTAAATTAAGGTCACTTTATTTTACAAAAGCTGGAGGATCCCTGTTTTATGGCTACCAAACTTGGAAAGGCCAAGCAGTGGGGAGGGAAAATAGCAAAGTTTGTTCGTGTAAGATTGGGGGCTCTCCAAAAATCAGAGGAATATTTTTCTGTGGCGCTCGTTGCATGCCTTATTCTGAAGTGCCCGACTTTTTGGCAAGAAAGAGCATGTTGTGAGTGAACATGTTGTGAGTGCTTTGAATAACTAGTTCCTTGCCTATTCATAAAAATAGCTGCCAGAATCACCACTGTCCTATCACAGCTTATCAAAAGGCAAACCGATGAGTAGTTTCCCGCCATTCTCTCTGGTTGCCAAGTTGCTCTCCCTCATACCTACCTTATCTACATTTTTTTAAATGTTTCTTTGCAGGGGGCACATTTGCAAATAGTATAAGAGGTAATTACCATTTTTCATGTTTTAAGAATACCTAAGAACAACTGATAAAAAAATCCAAGGGCATTCTTTGAAAAAAAAATTATTTTGAAACCCAGTACTTACATTGTCTTACTTTGAAATTGTACTTAAAGTTGAAAACAAGTAGATTGTGGCACAGAATCTGCTTGACAGTAGAAAAAGGTGTCCATTGAAAGCAGTGCTTCCACGCATGCACGGAAGTGAAATTTCACCAAAATCTCACGCACGCGCGCGCCCCCTCATGAGATTTTGCCGCGATTTTGCTTCCGCGCATGCGCAGAAGCAAAATCGCCCAAAAATTAACGGAAAAAAATGGTGACGCATGCAGTAGACCGGCAGAGAGGGCTCCGGAGCGGTCGCACGCAAATTGTGCAATCGGCCACTCCCTACCGGAGCTGTGCACCGGGCAGCTCCGGCAGGAACCCACCTCTGAAAGTGTTTTCTTTATTATTTCTTGGGTTTTCTCCTATTTTCTTTTGTAATTGAGTCTAATGAAGTATGGTTTAAATTGTAACCTACCCCAAAATGTAGTCTTTTTGGAGTTGGGTGGCCGTAACAATAAACAAACAAACAAATAACAAATGCATAATAAATAGATAAAATAAAAATGTAATTTCACATTTTTAAATTGAAATTCAGTATAAGAGTTTTGAAAAGTTATATTCAAGCACCCATGTATGTTTGCTTTGGTTCAATAATACCACTGTGATGTACAGAAAATAGTTATAAATATTATATAAACTGATTTTTATGAGTCAGTAAAATCCACACTGATATTCAAACTGGTATATGTAGTTCTCGATTTATGACCAGTTGATTATTGAGTGTTTGAAATTACAATGAACTTCAAAAAAATACTTATGACTTGTCCTTGAAGTTACAACTGCTACACTCCCACTCCCCACCCCCACCCCACATATACCCCCACACACATGATCACAGTTTGGGCTCTTGGAAACTGACTCACATTTATGACTGGTTGCAGGATTTTACAGTCACATGACCATGTTTTGTGATGTTTGTTGCCAGTTTCCAGTGTTTTTTCCTGGTTTCTGGCAAAACAAAATGCTCATTAGATATGCTGGATTTGCTTAACAACTATGTGGTTTGCTTAATGAGCCTGGTGACTCACTTTATGACCATCATAAAATTGTGTCTGGCCACAGGGTGCCTCCACTTATGACCCCAATGTGTTATACCTATAATTTCCAGCTCCATTGTTGTGGAAAGTTGAGGATTCCATCCTTCCGAGGTCAGTAAAATGAGGACCCAGATTGTTGGAGGCAATATGCTGACTCTGTAAACCACTTAGTGAGGGCTGTAAAGCACCGTGAAGCTGTATATAAGCCTAAGTGCTATTGCTATTACCTGTAACTCTCTTATTAGGCTGTTCCGTAAAAGCAATTATGTGAATACAAACTGAACCCATTGCTACAGGCCTTGTCTGTTTCCTTGGACAATGATTGGTTGCATTTGTGTATCATGCCAAACTTTAAGGCAGATACCACAATATATGAAACCAGCCATTGTGACTTGTAAACTAAACACTAGCCACCCAGGTCTTGTGGCTTATTCTGCAAACCATGGTTAAAAGAAATCCATGCATTACCAGAATGGATGAACCCACCCACTGAGTTAAGACTTTGTGGGATGCTCTGGCATCCATGGGTGGTTTGATTTTAATTATTAGTTTGATTTTATTGTTCTTCTATCACTGTTGTATTGCATGCTATGGTTTTAAATGTTGTTACGTTCTGCCACAGGAAGGATTGCTGAAAATTTATAGACATTCTATGCTAAAGCAACACATTTTATTGTCATGTATCTTTTTTTTGTTCCTTTTTTTTGTAGAAATATTTGCAAATATCAGTGAGGAAGAATCAGAAGGTGTAGGGAAGTAGATTGACCATTTCCTCTTGGCCTTTGGTGCCAAATGAAATTGGACTATTTTCAATTTGCTTTTTCACAGGAGGAAAGTTCCCAGTGCAGGAAACTCTAGCATATCTCTGGACATTATAAAATGTCATATGCTGAGATTTAATTGTTAGATTACTTTGCATTGTGTCTTCTTTTATAGGAAAGTTTTCCTTGTAGGGCAGAGAAATTAACATTTCCTTTGGCTCAAGAAATCTATCCGAAATATTTCACTCTTCTGCTGAGGAAAGTTAAAATACCAGAACTTAAATTCTTTAAGTTCAGAACTTAAATTCTATAAGTTCAGAACTTAAATTCTTTAAGTTCAGAACTTAAATTCTTTACGTTCAGAACTTAAATTCTTTACGTTCAGAACTTTAAGTTCAGAACTTAAATACTTTAAGTTCAGCTTTAAAGATTATTTCAAGATAAACTGAAGATGAAGAAATGATTGTTCATGCTTTGTGTACAGATATTAATATAATATATACAATATCCTCTTCATACGTCTGTACATACTGTTTGCATATTTTTGTATCATTCTTATCATCTCACAATTCCGTCACTGCGGTTTTGACTGGCTTTGACACAATCTATTAATGAATGATTAGGCTTATTTAGTCATGTAATATTCTGGCTGTACTTCAACAACTTCATGCAACTGAAGAGATAACAGCAACATTCAAGAACAGAATTGTACTTGCCTTGTATTTCAGCATACAAATGAACACCGAACTAAACTATTCGTTCAAATGAAAACTAGTGTTCTGTATAAAGGGTTTCTTCTTTGAATACTAGAGCTTCCTTCTTTATGTCTTACCATTGGGTAATTTAAATAATTCTTGTTTTGAATGTCAAAGAAAAAAAACCTGTTATTTCAGGAAGCATCGTTGAATTCTTACATTATTAAAAATATGCATCAGTTCAGTCACAGAGTCTTAAAACCACACTAATGTACTCTGTTCAATATTGTTGTGACAAAGAACTTTTTGGTTTTCTCTTTTATCTTCCTATTCTTGCTCTCAGAAAATTTAAATAATTTTGTTCAGGATATTAAATCATAACATGTAAGTCTGTAGCCTATTATCTAACTTTGTATTTCATATTTCTATGACATCTAATGTAATATCACTTATGTGATGGTGCCAAATTCTGCTAGTTCCTCATAAAATCACATGCCATTCTCATTATTTTACTATACATATATTTGCTCTCTGCCTACAGTGCATGAACCATATGCAGAAAACATCTATCAAGATCTACTGGACCATTTCTGGCCAGATTTTTCCCCCTTTTTGGAATGGTCAGCTACTGCATATTACATGATAGCCTGCGGAAGGCTTTAAGATCTGGCTATTTGCTCAAGCAAGTCAACAAGTTAACGAGTTGTATTTTGCTTTAATTGATTTTTTAAAAAATCAATTAGACCTTGTTCAGATAGGGTGCATAAGAATTATTTTAAAAGTGAAAAAGTTATCTTACGGTTTAATGGAGAACGCAGCAGCCAACATTCTGGACTTCATATCTTTTATTCACTATACTGGATTCCCATATTGTAATGACTAAGTTATAAACCAAAGTTAAACAAACCATATAACAAACCATTAGATTGGAAACCTACCTGTTCTGTCTGGTATTTTTGATTCCAGAGATTCGATTTTATTATGCTTATTTTGTTTCGTAGTGTAAACAGCGTTGGGAACTATTTTGCTGAAGGAAGACATTTTTTTAAAAAAAAAATCCCTTCTCACCCCTATGGGTGGTCTATGTCTTCCTCTATCTTGAGTTTTCCACCAGAGGCCTTGGAGTTTGACTGTTTGGTGCAGTCTCTTGGTTCTTACTAGCATTGCACTCTTGTGGACCGAGAGCTCTGGCAATGTTCCTGGGCTGTCTTGGAACCACTTTCCCAGCTTAGGAGACACAGTCCCGAGTGCTCCAATCACTACTGGGACTATTTGGCCTTTACTTTCCAAAGCTGGAAAGTAATTTCTCCTTAGGATCTAATATTTCTCCACTTAATTCCTTTAGTTCCTCCTTCAGGCCCTAACATTTCTCCAGTTTAGTTTACTCTTTCTTCCTGATGTTGTTTTCACTTGGCACTTAGGACTACTTGCCACAGCCAATTCACCACAGCCAACTCTCCACCAGACCATGGCCAACGGCGGAGGCTGAGCACTTCCCTATGCCGCCCCTGTTCGTGGACTCTGTAATCCGCCAATGGGAGGCCCCGGGAATGGGTCTAGCTCCCTCCGCCTCTGACAGGCATTACTTTAATGTGGCCCAGGAGCTGGATCGGAATTTACAGGTCCCAGTCGTCAACGCCCCGGTGTCCTTCCTGTAGGGGATCCCACCATGCCAGGGGACCCCAAGGAGTTGCTCCGGCAAGAAGACCGCCGCATGGAGCAGGCCCTCAAGAAGGCCCACCAGGTGACATGGATGGTCCTCGGTCAGGACAGGACGTGTGTGCACCATCCTTATATTGGACGTGGAGTCACCTGTCTAGAGTCCAATCTCTTTTTGAAAGTTTCCACAGGACAAAACTTACATAATATCAAAGAAATGGTGAAATAGAATCATTAAAGAAATGATGAAAAAGGAGGGACAAAATGAAATGCGAATGACAAAAGTTTAAATTATTTTTAAAATTATTTTAAATAATTAAATAAAATTGTTGAATTGTTCTGCCGTGAGTTTTTCTGTGGTGAATTGGCCATGTTGAATTGTCCCATGGTGAGTAGGCTGTGGAGAGCTGGCCATGGTGAGTTGGCCATGGCAAACTGACAGTAGTGAGTTGACCGTGGCAAGATGGCCATTCCACATCACAGTTATCTTCTGGTACTTGTTTACTATCATGATATCAGGGATGGGATTCTACTGGTTCGCACCTATTCGCTAGAACCTGTTGTTAACTTTCTAAGCAGTTCGGAGAACCGGTTGTTGGAAGAAATCTCCATTTGTTCCCCCCCTCCACTTTACAGGGCTAATCCTGTAAGGAAGGATTACAGGGCTAATCCTGTAAGGAAGGCATAAAGATTTCTAGCCTAATCTTTATTGCCCTGCTTACAGAAACTGCCTCTCCATTAACCCTTATTACATTCTTGGCAGTATGCCTAGACTTACTGTCACCTGAGCTTCTCCTGAGTTTTTTTTTCTTTGCTGGTACTTTGCTGGGGCTTGACTTTCTTAAAGGGGAAGGGTTGTTTTAAGCTTTTTACACAGCTGTTGGAAGGAAATACTCCCCTGTTGGAGTTCTTCCAGCTGGGATGCAACGATCAGCACTTTGAAGAAATAATTGAATAATGAAGCAGAGCTGCCGGAAGGAAGGAACCAAGATGAGTGACAAGGAACCAAGATGAGTGACATTCAGCAAGGCTTCTTGGCTAGCTAGAAAGATTGACATTCAAAAATGAGTTTACATACCCTTTCTGAGTTTTGGTCTAAAACTGGTTTTTGGTGAAGTTTAATTCTGTGCTTGGTGACCTTTAATCCTGTGTTTATTGATGGGATAATTTTCTCTATTCAGCTTTGTTTGGAAGGAAAAAGGTTAATCTCTGTTCCTGAAAAGAAGCAGGGTTCAGAAAACTGGCTAGCTGGTTCCTATGTCTATTTTTTCTTGTAATTGGTTTAACCAGCAACAGCTCCTGTGTTTGTTTTTTTGCGACATTCTAGCACTGATTGCTTTCTTTGTAATTAGGCTTATCTCAAGTGTTTACACTTGAGCTTGTCTGGGGTGTGAGCTCTGGCAATGAGCCAGACAAGGCTTGTGTTTTAGTTTTAAAAGGATTTAAACTGTTGTGATTTAATTATTTGTATTGTGTTTGAATTTTTTCCTGCCTCATGGTTTCTTTTTCTATCTGGGGAGGGGGTCATCCTTCACTACTTTAGTGGTTCCTGGCACTGTCCTTTTGGGGTGTACTTCCAAGAAGCTTGGCACTGATTTTTTAACTGCCTTTCTGAGGGACATGTGATCTTTCCTTAAATCTGGATGGTTTCCTTAGGATATCTTGTGAGATGAGTGAGACCAGCCATGCTTGACAAACTTGGGAGGGCAGAGACTTGAACCTGAGTTCCCTATATAATTTGTTAATTTGTTTCTTTAGCTTGGCATTTTGTAGCTCAAATATGTCCACCCACTTTCTGGAGAGCTTAAATGATCTCTCTGCTAAAGGGTTTCACTTTATGAGCAAGAGTTGGCTGCTGATCGTTATCATTGCATTTTAACTATTTTAATTCCTCAAGGTGCTCTGGCACCCTGCCTGATTTGTAACTCTGGGTTGCAGGTATTTCTAATCTAATGATTGGTATTTAGGACAGATTTTTGCAAGCAAAGAAGCTTTTTGTATTTTTCTACATGTAATCTTTGACTTTCAACAATTCATTTAGTGACCATTCAAAGTTACAATGGCACTGAAAAAAATGACTTATGACTGTTTTCCACACTTACAATCGTTGCAGCATCCCCACGGTCATGAGAGGCCAGGCGAGGAGAAGCGTCCTTCAACGTGAGTGATGTTGAGTTGGCCACACCCACCCAGTCACATGACCACCCAGCCACACCTACCCAGCTGATCATTAGGGCAGAAAACCAGTTGTTAAATTATTTGAATCCCACCACTGCATGATATCCAGTTGACTGGCCAGTACCTGTCTGTCCATCTGGATCTGGAAATCAGGTATGAAAGATTGTGGTGCTTAGTTCTTGTGCTTGTGCTGCTATGAAATTTTGTCCAGACTTAGAGCCGAGGTGGCGCAGTGGTTAAAAGCAGCACTGCAGGTTCAGCTGACTGCTAGTTCAGCAGTTCAGCTGTTCAAATCTCACCAGGCTCAAGGTTGACTCAGCCTTCCATCCTTCTGGGTCGGTAAAATGAGGACCGAGATTGTTGGGGGCAATATGCTGAACTCTGTAAACCACTTAGAGAGGGCTGTAAAGCACTATGAAGCGGTATATAAGTCTAAGTGCTATTGCTATTTTTCAGCCACTGATAAGATCTCCCAATGTCAGCCATCTCAGCTACCTGTTGATAGTTCATGCAGGGTCTTGCCTTGCCAAGGCACTTCCTCTGCTTGATCTTCCTCCCATGTTTGCCAATGCCTCAGGCATACTCTCAGCAGCTCATCTTTGGATGCCATTTTACTGATGCATTCCTTGATTGCTTTATCTGGATGGTATTTGCAATTCAAGAAGATTTGCCCCAAACCTGGGTTTAAAATCAATAAGAAAGTCCTACTGGAGATAAGTGGTCACTCTAAATTGATCTGTATTGATGTTTTTAACCATAGCTTCTGGGACTGTCCTGTATTTTGGTTCAGACTTCGTAGACTAAACTCTGTGAAAATTGGGGGCAGACTTTTTCCCCCTCAAAAAGCAATCATATTTGTTGGATTCTGCAGAGTTAGATGCTTGTATGCATGCTCTCTGTAAAATGCGGGAAATGGTTAACTAAAGGTCCTTCAGAATGAGGCCTGGGACTTGCCGTATCTTTACCATAGAAGTTTATTCAGGATTGTGGAGGCTGAATTTTTCATATTGATTTGGCATTGCTATTTCTCATGGGATGAAATGAAGCATTTTGGACCCAAGGTGAAAGCTCCCTTTCTCAAGCCAGATTTTAATTTATATTTTTCCATTACTCTTATGCCTTTCATGATTCACCGCCTGGCTTTTGTGAACTAAGAGTGTTTTGTTTAAAAATAATTATGACTGATGACCTTTGCCATCTTGAATCTAATGTAAAGGAGGCCCTCAAACAGGTGTTTGAGTACAGTGGGTCTATTGTATCTCTTTAAAAAGCTATTCATAACCAATAGTGTAAAAGGTACAGTAGAGGAAAAATGTGCTTTATAATCCATAAGCGCTATAATGAGGCATCTCTATTGGCTGCCTTAACCATCAGGTCAAATACCAGCTCTACCTTGACCTAGAATACATGATTTGGCATTCTCTCCAATTGGCACGTCTTATATAGGCCAAACTGTTCTTAGAACAACTGTGAAGAATATTAGCTATGAAAGGGGAAAGAACAGGATCTCTCTCTCTCTCTCTCTCTCTCTCTCTCTCTCTCTCTCTCTCTCTCTCTCTCTCTCTCTCTCTCTCTCTCTCTCTCTCTCTCTCTCTCTCTCTCCCTCCCTCCCTCCCTCTCTCTCTCTCTCTTGGGGGTGGGGAGCAAGGAGTCAACTCCATTGTACAACTTGTGCTAGAGGTCAAATTGCAAATGCTGTGCTGTATGCAATTTTGGCAGCCCGGGAGAGACAAATACATAATCAGAGTGGTATGCAATCTGTGCAGAAGGTTGAGATCAGATAGGATTACACTGCCAGGATACAAGCAAACCCTAATTTGGAAAAAAAAAAACCACACACAAAAATGAGGTGATTTGCTGCATACCTCCCATGATTTATACATGAAAACAATAATTGCTTCTTTGAAAAATGCTCCGATATTAATTGAACCATCATATCTACATTGCGCAAACACTAACAAAATATCGCTGCGGTTCTTTTTCTTTTTTTTTGCTTTCACCCCCTCCCCTCATCTGACAACCCCTCCCCACACACACACACTTTATAGGGATTTCTTTGTTCTAGTGCCAAAGGTTTGCTATATTGAAGAAGTTATCTTCTCTCCCATCACATTCAAGGAGTAAGGTGATACATGCTATAGTTTTTGCTATGTTGTTATTCCCATCCCCATCCGCATCCCGCCCCCATTCAGATGGGCCTCCAGATGAAATGCCCTGCTGATAACACACAGATGCCTCTTTGGCAAGACAAGTTCTCCATCTGACAGAAAGGCATGGCAGAACTGGAAACCTGAAGAAAAAAAATCCTCAGGAGGGCCTGATTTTATGGTCTTCTAGATTTCTGCTATAATCGGTGAACAAAAATATTCTGCCTTTTAATATGTAACAGATAGGAAAGAAGGGGGAAAAAAATAAGCTGGCAGACAAATGCTCAAACAGCAGCATGGTCCAGAAAGATTGGATTATCTGCTATGAATTCAACGATCAAGTCAGAGAGTTCTTTGAACTTTACTTCAATCAATGAATCATTGAGAAATCAGCCAGGAATTCAATGCCATCTTTGTTCTCCTCAGAGTCTTATTCTAACTCTTTGCGAGTATTGGCATATTAATTGGATTCATAAAGGACAATTTTAATTCAAGAAGTGTCTAACACAGAAACTTATTTCATAATACAAGATGCGTATTGATGGCCAGAAACAGAAATTGCTTGTAGAATTTCTTTGATAAGCAATTAACGGTTGCTATTAGGAAGCTTGTAGAATTAAACCACTGAAACTAGGTCAATGTGATAGTTAAACTGATGTTTTTCATATTTGGGAGTGTTAGATGAGTTGCACATCGTTATATAACAAACCATTTGCATTATCCCTAAGTTACCCAGAGCCTATAACCCAGTGGTGAAATCCAATTTTTTTTACTACTGGTTCTGTGGACGTGGCTTGGTGGGTGTAGTGTGGCTTGGTGGGAGTGGCAGGGGAAGGATATTGCAAAATCTCCATTCCCACCCAACTCCAGGGGAAGGATACTGCAAAATCTCCATTCCCTCCCCACTCTGGGGCCAACCAGAGGTGGTATTTGCCGGTTCTCCGAACTACTCAAAATTTCCGTTACCGGTACTCCAGAACATGTCAGAACTTGCTGGATTTCACCCCTGCTATAACCCAACTGACTGACATCACATTGGCTTTGATATAAATACAGAGGGAAAACTAGAGAGACACATTTAGAAAGCTAATGGCAGGCTCTTTTTTGCTGAATGGGATAACAATATATTGGATAACTCTTAAATAATTTAACTGTTTTGGTTCTGCATTGGTTCATCTCTCTCCAGGTCATTGCTCTCCACAAGGGGGTTGTGGAGAAGGGTTGTGTCAGGGAAATACTTTAAGAGCTTACCAGCTGCCATGATGCTATAAGGATGATACAATGGTAGTAATGAGTCAGCAGGGTTATTTGACTGTTACCACTTTAAGAGATGGTATTATAAGAGAGGCCCTGTTATGGCATCTCTCTCTCCGTTGTGCTTCCGTGGTATAATTGATGATTGATTGCCTGACTTTGCCTAGTACTTGCAGGGGTGGGTTCCTCCCTCGATGACATCACCAAGCCGGATCAGTCGGTGCCGGTCCATGGGCACCGCCATCTTTTTTTTGAATTTTTTTGAATTTTTTTTCATTTTTCATTTCCTTCTGAGCATGTGCAGAAGCCGAGTTCCGGCACTGTGCAGGTGGTCACCATATTTTTTTTGGCTTTGGATTTTGTTTGTTTGTTTTCGGATTTTTTGTTACTGCACATGCACATGCGTGCAAAGCACGTGCACGCCCACGAGGCATGCCCACACGGTGCGGGAGTGAGTGAACCAGCAGCGAGGTACATTGGAACCCACCTCTGGTACTGTGGATGTATATATTCCTTGTAGATAAACTACTACTTGAAAGACATATGTCTGTTTACTGTATTTTGCTCCTGGGTTGTCTCAAAATAGTCACACTGTGAGCACTCTGACAGGTTTGCTACATTTGCCAACAACCAGTCCCTGGGCAGATAAAAGAATAAGAGAGTGGCAGAGTTGGAAGGGACCTTGGAGGTCTTCTAGTCCAACCCCCTACTCAGGCAGGAAACCCTGTACCATTTCAGACAAATGGTTATCCAATCTCTTCTTAAAAACTTCCAGTGTTGGAGCATTTACAACTTCTGGAGATATAGTACGTTGTTCCACTGATTAATTGTTCTAACTCTCAGGAAATTTCTCCTTAGTTCTAGGTTGTTTCTCTCCTTGATTAATTTCCACCCATTGCTTCTTGTTCTACCCTCAGGTGCTTTGGAGAATAGTTTGACTCCCTCTTCTTTGTGGCAGCCCCTGAGATATTGGAACACTGCTATCATGTCACCCCTAGTCCTTCTTTTCAAAACAAAAACTCTTACTCACAATCATCTGTTCTTTCAGCATTTTCACAGCACATAGCAGCAGAGGTGGGTTCCTCCCAGTTCGGACCGGTTCACCTGAACCGGTAGCAACCCACTGGTGATATCACAATGACATCACCAAACCGGATCGGTTGGTACCGGGCTGTGGGCGCCGCCATCTTTTTTTTTAATGGATTTTTAAATATTTTTTTAAACATTTTTTTTCTTCTGCGCATGCGCAGAAGCCGAGTTTCTGGCACTGTGAATGTGTCGCCATTTTTTTGGTGGTTTTTTTATTATTATTTTTCGGGGGGGTTGCACTGTGCATGCGCATGCGTGCGCACAAAGCATGTGCGCGCCCATGAGGCACAGCCACGCAGTGTGGAAGGAAGCAAACCGACAGTGAGGTAAGTTAGAACCCACCCCTGCATAGCTGATAAACATGTTGCCTTTATTTAATCTCACAAAAAGTCACATCTGCTAAATTGTGCATGTGGTTTCATTCTTTAATATACAGAAACAACTGGAGGACAGGATGAGAGTAGAGAATGCTAATTAATGCATAGGAAAACAGGAAGAAAATGGAAGGACTGTGAGTCATGCTATATTGCTTCTTTGTTCATTGTAGGGTCTCTCTACAAACTATTTGCCCGATGAAATCATGGTTGTAAACATGTGAACATGGTTATTCTGTACTTCCTATTAAATCCATTGACACAAGAATCTTTCTGGAGTTCTGTGGCCCACTGCAAGCTATAAAATGTTCATGCTTGCTTAGAAGCATGAGTTACTGAACACTTGTGATTTATTTCTGATTATACAGTAGATATCTGGAATTGTATTGCTAGGACATATTGTTTAGTCATATAATAAATATTGGAATGAATTCAGATTTGTGTATTCAGTATGTTGCTTCCCTATAAGAACTGCTAAGCATCTTTTTTTTCTCAACTTGAGAAATAGAATGTGAAGATGATGTTCTCACAATTAGTCTGTTATATAATCTAGCCATAATTCTTCCTGTTAACAAAACCCATCTGTCATTTTTATTGAACTATAAGTTGCATTTAGCAAATATGATTAAATTTTTGTCCTTGCAGGTGCAACCTGTTGTTTTGTTTCTTAATTAGCATGAGTACACTAGAATCTGACTTTGAAAACCAGCATCGCAGAGCTGTTGATGCACTAGGGGAAAAAAGAGACTTATATTCAGGTTTGTAGAAAGCACGGAAAATCTATTTCATTCTATGGCCTTGAGCCTATTACAAAATCACTGCACTATCATGCTAATAGGAAGCATGCAATCTTATGAGGAAGACCCTGAAAAGCAGGCCATGTTTATTTAATATCCAAGAACCCATAAATCAGGGGTGAAATCCAGCAGGTTCTGACAGGTTCTGGAGAACCGGTAGCGGAAATTTTGCGTAGTTTGGAGAACCGGCAAATACCACCTCTGGCTGGCCCCAGAGTGGTGTGGGAATGGGGATTTTGCAATATCCTTCCCCCAGGAGTGGGGTGGAGTGGGGATTTTGCAGTATCCTTCCCCTGCCACGCCCACCAAGCCACATCACGCCCACTAAGCCACGCCCACAGAACCAGTAGTAAAAAAAATTGGATTTCACCACTGCCATAAATGTATAGAATAGAACTTGCTTATACCTGTTGAAGCTCTATAATAATAATGTTTTATTATTTTAGAAAGTTATTCTAAATTAGTTTAAAACAAAGAATAAAGGCAGCGTGGGGAAAATGGAATACAAGGGGCCCTCAGTGATGTTATCTGGATATTTAAAAGAAGTGAATGAAGGATAACAATTCTGCAGGAAATGACTAAGGCATGTCTCCCTATATCAGCATGAATGAAAGCACACTTGCACAAGAATTTGTGTTTAGGTTGATGAAGCAAACAGTTGTGCAGAGCTGAATAACTCTGGTGTGTGGTATCAATAAGCTAAGGATGATCCTTAGTTCTGGAACTAAGGAAAAATTTCCTGACAGTGAAAACAATAAATGGAATAACTTACATCCCAGATGTGGGTGCTCCATCACTAGAGGTTTTCAAGAAAAGATTAGACAGTCATTTGTCTGGGATGGAATAAGGACCCCTGCCCTGGGCAAGGTATTGGACTAGAAGATCTCAAAGGTCGCTTCCATTTTTATGACTCTATGAGAATTCTATGACCCTGCATAGAAATAAATAAATACTATAAAAAATGACATCTCCAACGGTACTGTAAACTCACTGCTAATACAAATACATACCTGGAATGAATTAAGGAATGCATCAGTTCATGATCTGACAAATATGCTCTTATTCAGTCATTGGCCATAGGGTTTCCATTGATTTTGGGTGTTCCATCACTAGAGGTTTTTAAGAAGAGACTGGACAGCCATTTGTCTAGAATGATAGGGTCTTCTGCTTGTGCAGGGGACTGGACTAGAAGACCTCCATGGTCCCTTCCAACTCTGTTATTCTCTTCTCTTCTGTTTCTCCACAGATATGAAGGCTACATGAGGCATCTAGGAGCTCTCTTAGCCATTTTGAGATCTATTACGTCTCAGGTTAATAATAGTCTCTTATAAAATGAATACTAGACAACGCGTGACCCACTGGGTCATCATTTCAGAAATATTGAGAATTAAACAGTGAAACAGAATGACCATGGGCAGGCATAAAATCAATGGGACTGGGAATGACTTGTGTTGTCCTGTTAGCTTCCCCATTGAACTTTCTTGTGGGAAGTTGGCAGGGAAAACTGGAAATCTTTCTTCCCTTCCATTTCCAGCAGGCAAATAAATGGCTGCTGATAGGTGGGGGAGGAAGCGAGGGATTGCACAAGTGCCCAGTGCAGCACAAGGGAAGAGGGACTGGGTGAGGAAGACTTACCCTGGAAGACTTCCAGGTTCTCCATTGACTTTCTCCCTGAAAGGGGCGTGCATAAGTGCACCAGCGTGCCTACCGTCCCTGTCCTAATGTTCCCTCTTATCAGTACCCATCTTATGTATATAAACAATGTTATATCTATGTATATTACCAACACGTACTTGACAAAAATAAAATAAATAAATAAAATAAAGCTTCCTAAGCAGGAAGTAGCAAGTCCAAAGCCTGCTGTTTGGTGTTGGAGGGAGGGAGGGAGGGAAGAACTAGTGGAGACTTCAGGAATGGATGAGACTTTGCCAGTGGAAAGAAAGTGAGGAGCTTCTCCATCTGGCTCCTCCATTGATTTGTCAGGAAACATTCAAAATTAAGTTTATGTAACCACAGCTGGATGGTGGTGGTGCTAAACAACAGCCAAGCAGCAGTTTGAAGAAGCAAAAAAAACCTCCCCAAATTTCATTCCCTTGGGAGTAAGGGGTGCTGGCATTCTGTAAGTTAGCCCATTTGAGAAATCTTTGTTGACAAAATTTAGCCCTATGATGCAGTGCTTTACCCAATTGAAGGTTACAATATATGAAACAGATACAAATGTTTTACTAGTATATTGATGTACCAAAATCCTATGTGTTATTATGTTAGGATCCTTAGACACTTGTTCTGCTTCTTAGAATTCTTCATGTAAAAAGTAGTATACCACTATGATTTGTTTGGTCCTGTGAATGCCTCTTGATCAAAATTATTGCTAGGACATCACCAAGCAGTGAGGGATTTCAACATGTCCTACATGGATCTTTTCCGGTGTTACATTTGCTGTAATATCCACAGCATTTCTCCACATGGAAATAAGCCAGTGGGAACAGCAATTACAGTCATCTGTGGGACATAATATTAGGGCAATGTTAGACCATAAGAGATATTTCCCAACATGACAAAGACAGTTATTCCTTCCTACAGTTGCCACGCTTTCTTCTTATTACACTTCTGAACAAAAAATACAACAGTGTTCAAAATAGTTAAACTGCAGAAAAAACAATTGCTACTAGCCTGCCTTCCATTGAGGACCTGTATACCGCACGAGCCAGAAAGAGGACATACACTGTTTCAACTTCTTCCTTCAAGACGATGGTCTAGGCCAGTGGTGGCGAACCTTTTTCGGCTCGCGTGCCAAAAAAAGGGGGGGCGCGCGCTCGCGTGCCCACACCCATTCCCTCCCCCCACGCATGCGCACAACACCCTCCCATGCTGCCCCCTGCGCATGCGCACACACCCCCCACCCCCGCGCAAAGGCTTACCGGAGCCTGGAACGACGAAACCGGCAAACCGGAAGTGCGAAAAAACGCACTTCCGGTTTGCCGGTATGCTGTTTTTTGCACTCCGGAGGGTTCAGGGAAGCTCCCTGAAGCTCCGGAATGCAAAAAACTACAAAACGGACAAACCGGAAGTGCGAAAAAATGCACTTCCGGTTTGCCGGTATGCTGTTTTTTGCACTCCGGAGCTTCAGGGAGCTTCCCTGAACCCTCCGGAGTGCAAAAAACAGCACACCGGCAAACCAGAAGTGCGTTTTTTCGCACTTCCAGTTTGCCGGTGGGAACCCTCGCGTGCCGGCTTCTATGGCTCCGCATGCCACCTCTGGCATGCGTGCCATAGGTTCGCCACCACGGGTCTAGGCATTGCGTGCCAAAACAACTATACACAAGGACTGTTTTTCCCTACATGCCATCATTCTACTAAACAACTAATTCCCACAACACTGTCAAACTACCTAATAGGGCTGTATTACTATTAACCTTCTGCATTAGCAGGTGGCTGATATTTCATGCTATTTTCGTTAAAAATTTGAGGATCAGCTTCTCCATGGATGGGCTTATATGCTACCATATATGGTAATTTGCATCATTTGGATAATAATAATGTCATTATACAAATGATGGAAATCCCCGTAAGTACAGTTCTTTCAGGTTTTACTAGATATTCCAGAATAAAAAATGGTCCTTCTTCAAATGATCTGATAAATCAAGATTATACTGGAACTGACATCTGTTCTTAAGGAAAAGATGTTGGCTCATTTTTTTATAAAGAACAACACACAACATCTGGTCTTTGTTTCACCCAGATTTCATGGTTATAATAAAATATCCAAAATTACTATAAGCAATATCCATGTTACTGATTCTATTTAATCCCCATGGTGTCCTTAAAGGTTTCACTTAAATAAATACTCATTAATTGTTCTTTTGAACGGCCCCATTGTCAAATAATAAGGGACTTCGGACCCTTTCAGTTATCCAATTATGTTCGTATGGCATTTTGTTTAATGTTATAGAATGACAAATATTCTCTTGATCTCTTTCCAAATATAAATCTTAGTAATATGTAACTTTGGGTTTGCTATAAATGCTATCTTTAATTCTACTCTCCACCCAGTTTTTTCTATGCCAATTCCTTAATTAAAGAAGCTTGTGCAATAAGAACATCGCTAAGCCATGTTGCACGTATATGAACCAATGCGCAGTTAGGGAGGATTTAATAAAGGTAGCTGACAAGGTAATTGTTAAATAATGTGTATGCATCATCACAACTCAAATACACAAAGTCTTTAATTGTTTTTTGGCATCCAAAGAAAGGCGGGAAAATGCTGAGCTAACAGACAACATGTAATCCATCTGTGTTTGTTTTGGTGCATCCTGGGTTTGTGGAAGATATTGGCAAGAATTGTTGCCTGGGGTACAGTGACCTTTGCACACCCGTTGAAGTAATAGCTCACAAGACTAAAAGCGTGTAAAACAAGAAGACTGCTTGTCTTTAGACGATGACCTGGATCACTTCAAGCATGTGGGAAAAATGTGTTCAGATGAAAGCAACAATACCATTAGCACTTTTAATTATACCTAGATTACTGGGGGGCATTATCCACTGAGCAAAGTTCACATTATTGAAAACCTTATCAGCTGCCATTCAGTGAATGGTCTGGCTAGTAACATCATTGGTGGAGTTTTGGGGGCACATTCATTCATGTTGTTTGTCTGTCCATTCAGCTGGATCTTAATCCCAAACCACAATAGCAGTTTCATTCAGTTCTTCATTATCACACGGTGCTTAAATCACTTCCTTGCCAGAACAGCCTGGTTTTTATGTGCTGGGTTATTTGGCACAGGTTTCCAATACAGCTGGCTGTTACTTAAATAACTCTATGCCAAAATAATCCAGTAGGAACCTAAGGTGCTCTTTCAGTTTTTATAACCTTGTGAACGACTGTTACGGATCACTTCACTTATACTGTTTTTAATTTTGTTTAGGATGTGGAAGCCCTGTTTTGTCCTTCTCCTTTAGCAACAAAATATCTTGAACTGGGTCAAGATTTCCTACTACTTTTAACTGAATGTATTTATTCTAATTTATTAATTTATTTGTATCCAACCTTTATGGTCAGTACTCCTGCACAGATTAGAGGGAAGAGTTGCCTTTCCCCCCTCTATTCATTACTAGCACTACCAAATAGGAGGCTATCTGTTTTAATATATAATACTGTATAATAATAACAGAGTTGGAAGGGACCTTGGAGGTCTTCTAGTCCAACCCCCTGCTTAGGCAGGAAACCCTACATCATTCACTTCAGACAAATGGTTATCCAACATCTTCTTTAAAACTTCCAGTGTTGGAGCATTCACAGCTTCTGGAGGCAAGCTGTTCCACTGATTAATTGTTCTAATTGTCAGGAAATTTCTCCTTAGTTCTAGGTTGCTTCTCTCCTTGATTAGTTTCCACCCATTGCTTCTTGTTCTACCCTCAGGTGCTTTGGAGAACAGCCAGACTCCCTCTTCTTTGTGGCAAGATATTGGAACACTGCTATCATGTCTCCCTAGTCCTTCTTTTCATTAAACTAGACATACCCAGTTCCTGCAACCGTTCTTCATATGCTTTAGCCTCCAGTCCCCTAATTTTAAATATGTAGGTCATTGTAGCAGTCCCTGGAATAACCGTCTCTTCCAGAGGTGGTATTCTCCCAGTTCGGGTGAACCTGTAGCGCCAATTGCGGGTGGGTCCGCCCACCCGCCCGGACATAATGCCATGCTATTTAGCCACATTTTTGTGGCTGGGTGCATGCGTGGAAGGTGTGCGTGCAAGTAAAGAGCATGCACAGGAGGCTGTGTGCATGTGCAGAGGTGGCGTGTGCAAGAGAAGCCAGCGTGCGCAAGCACCCTCACATTTGCGAACCGGTAGGGAAGGTAAGTGAATACCACCCCTGGTCTCTTCCCATTTTCTATGGTGTTTGCAGCCCATAACACAATGCTGATTGTTATGTATTGAAGTTTAAATTGAAGTTAACTGCTTACACCAAGGTCCGCTTTGCAGAGCGGGAAAATGGAGATCACTGATTGGTTGAACCAGCCAGCAGCCTTCTACTTAAGAGAGAGCTGCCCGGCTGGTTCCTTGCTGGATTCTAACTATACTTGAATAAAGAGCTGTTAGCCACATTACTGTCTCCAGCCTCTTCAGTATCGGAACTTAACACTGATTACAGTGAAGGTAAGGAAAAAAATGGAAGAGAAAAAGACAAAAAAATCCCTATCTTTTATTGTTTGCTAAGACTTCCTCCATTCCTTCCTTCCTCCCCATAAAAGGGATGGAAATACTGGACTGCCTTAGATTACATAGGTGTTTTCGAATATGAGATTGATTATGAAAGAATATCAATTACCTTGGGGTTGTTGTTTTTTGGGGGATGGGGGGAATAGAACAATTGTAAATTAAATCAGGAAATAGGTTTGGAAAGATTGCCCATCTGTAGCCCAGACTTTCAGCTTCCCCTCATGGTTGAGTGGTTTTTGGTTTGGAAGCTAAAAGGTTCCATCATAAATGAAGAAGCCATTTTCAGGGTCAGACATTCTGAATGCTTGTGGTGAAAAATATCCAGTCCACTGATAAACTGCACTTATTTAATAGTTGTATCTACAGAGCTTGTGACCTGGGATGAAATGACATGATATACACACATTCAGAACAACAGCAACAGCAACAAAACCCCATACAAGGATTTTGTGCTTGAGATGAAAAAAAATGAAACTTTGAGTTTTGATGATTAGATAGGTTTTTTTTTATAGAAATGGCTAGTACGCATTAGCATATGAAAGTAAAAAGCTGAGGCTATAAGATTATTATCTTATTCTACAGCACTAACAAAAAGTCAGAAGTCAATGTTTTTATTTCTCCCTCCCCCACCTTTACCCTATGCTTTTTTTCCCTTCCCCTTTTATTTTTTCTTTATTTTATTATATTTGTTTGTCAAACATGTACAAGATAGCAGGTATAGGTATAAACATAAACATAAACAAAGTAAATACAGATAAATGAGGACAATAGGACAGTAGGACAGGGATGGTAGGCACACTGGTGCGCTTATGCATGCCCCTTACAGACCTCTTAGGAATAGGGTGAGGTCTACTGTAGACAGTCTAAGGTTAATGTTTTTGGGGTTTGGGGAAGAAACCACAAAGTCAGGTAGTGCATTCCAGGCATTGATCACTCTGTTGCTGAAGTCGTATTTTTTGCAGTCGAGTTTCGAGCGGTTTACATTAAGTTTGTATCTATTGTATGCTCGTGTATTGTTGTGGTTGAAGCTGAAGTAGTCATTGACAGGTAGGACATTGTGGCAGATAATTTTATGAACTACATTTAGATCGGTTCGAAGGCGACATAGTTCTAAGATTTCTAAGCCCAAGATTTCAAGTCTGGTGGAATAAGGTATTCTGTTGCGAGTGGAGGAGTGGAGGACTCTTCTCATGAAATATTTTTGGACTCTCTCGATTGTATTAATGTCTGATATGCAATGCGGGTTCCAGACAGGTGAGCTGTATTCAAGAATTGGTCTAGTGAATGTTTTGTATGCTCTAGTTAGCAGTGTAATATTGCCAGAGAAGAAGCTACTCAAGACTAGATTGACTACTCTTAGTGCCTTTTTGGCAATGTTGTTACAGTGGGCTTTGGCACTTAGATCATTAGCACTTAGACTTATAGCAATAGCACTTAGACTTATATACTGCTTCATAGTGCTTTACAGCCCTCTCTAAGCGGTTTACAGAGTTCAGCATATTGCCCCCAACAATCTGGGTCCTCATTTTACCCACCTTGGAAGGATGGAAGGCTGAGTCAACCTTGAGCCAGTGAGATTTGAACAGCTGAACTACTGAACTGCAGTGCTGCATTTTAACCACTGCGCCACCTCGGCTCATTAGATATGAGTACTCCAAGATCCTTGACAGAATGAGGGTCGTCTACAAGGTCATGTTCTCCAAGCTTGTATTTCGTGTTCTGATTCTTTTTGCCAATGTGTAAGACAGAGCATTTGGCAGACCGGAGTGGAGTCTATGCTCCCTCTTAACTTAATAAATATGTAATAGTTACCAGGCTAGGTAACATCTTCCGCGGAATTTAGGAAATGTCAGTGTTGGTATTCTGCTTATAAGGACTTAGTGTAGTCAGTAGGTCTTGGAGCAGTAAGACACCTTACAAGACCCATCACTAGACCTTCACTTGATGTGACCCTCCCATCACAACACCTACTGACCACTGACTGTTTTTTCCAGTTTCTGTTGAACCAGATTCATCCAAGCAGCTTCTTTCAATAAGTATTCAGCATATACCCGTATATACTCGAGTATAGGCCGACCCGAATATAAGCCGAGGCACCTAATTTTACCACAAAAAACTGGAAAAGTTATTGACTCGAGTATAAGCCTAGGGTGGGAAATGCAGCAGCTACCGGTAAATTTCAAAAATAAAAATAGATACCAATAATGTTTTTGAATATTTATTTCAAAGAAAAACAGTAAACTAGCTCTGTAAGTGGAAAAGAGGGTCAATAAAAACAATATGGTATCAACAAGGAGGAGGTGGGACATCGTTGCAGAGCGGCAGGAGGGGGAGGAAGGGGAATCGTAAGACAGCCCTGCATTACATTAGAACGTGAGGAGGGGGGATGGTGCGGTGCGCGCTGCACGGCAAACTGACACAGAGGGAGGGGAAACTCACAGGGGCGCCGGGCCATTCACGAGCGTCACCCAGCGGCATGGCCCCACCCCTTTTCTCCTCCATTTCGGGCAAATTTTTCACTGACTCAAGTATAAGCCGAGGCGGCTTTTTTCAGCCCAAAAAGTGGGCTGAAAAACTCGGCTTATACTTGAGTATATACGGTAGGTTGAATAAATAAAGGGAGACTATACAGTTTTACCCAGGAGTGGGTTCTGATTTACTTCGCTGCCGGTTCGCTTCCTGACGTGCACGCATGCGCAGTGCTAAAAACCCAGCTTCTACGCATGCGCAGAAGCAAAAAACAAGATGGTTCCACATACGGCACCGCCGAGAGAGCTGGTTTGGGGGCAGGCCTGGGTCGCTGCTGGTTCGGCGAGCGGGGGAGATATTCCTGCTACCGGTTCTATTTTCTAAAGCCTTCTTGAATATCTGGCATTGTCGAGGCGAGATGGCGCAGTGGTTAAAAGCAGCACTGCAACCTTCAGCTGATTGCTAGTTCAGCAGTTCAGCTGTTCAAATCTCACCAGCTCAAGGTTGACTCAGCCTTCCATCCTTCCGAGGTGGGTAAAATGAGGACCCAGATTGTTGGGGGCAATATGCTGAACTCTGTAAACCGCTTAGAGAGGGCTGTAAAGCACTATGAAGCGGTATATAAGTCTAAGTGCTATTGCTATTGTCCTTTCCATATAGGGCTCTGTGTTTGTCAAATCAAAGCATTATTTTTGCTAACGTGTTACCTATCCACAGGAACTGAATTAACTTCCTTGCATTGATCTTCCTTATCTGATAGCCCTCCCAGATGTTTTGGACTATAGTTTTGATGTTCTCTAATAATAGGTCATCTTGCTTGGAATTATGGGAGATATAATAAAAACAAAAACCGTTGGGGAAATATTTGAAGATGATAGCCATGTCTTACTTTACAGTGTATAAATGGAATGGAATATAAGAAGTGTGTACATCCCTGAGGGAGGAAAGTTTCAAATCCATTTATGAATAATTTTCTTTTTAGTGAAAGGGAATGTATTACACCACTTTGTTCCTATTTGTAATATTTCAATTAGAAAATAAGGTATATTTTCTTGGAATCATTTTCAATATGTTCACATTCACATATGTCAGAAGTTCAAATTGCTTTTCAAACGAAAATGTATCCACTGGGGGCTCTTCATCATGTAGTCTTTGCATATACACAATTAATCATGCAGATTAAATAATTAGGAACAGAACCTGAATGAGTAATGTAATTGAGAAATGTTTACCTGATTATGGATATTTTTACATTTTACCATTTCAAAGGCTTTGTGAGTTTTGACCCCAGAGACGAGAGCTTTTCAAGGATCTATGTGATCCATATGCTTGATGAATTGTTTATCAGAATGTTGCATGGAGTTGTGTTTCCCAGAATACCAGATCATAACGCTAGGCAGTCAAAAAAACAATTAAGATTACACCTGACAGTGAAGCAGAAGGTGGGGAGGAACTTAGAAGTCCAGAAAAGGAAAAATGATATTAAATCATTTTTCAAAAATCAGCATATCCAATGTTTTGTTCTTTGTTTTACTGTGTTGCAGAACTGTTTGAATATATATATATATATATATATATATATATATATATATATATATATATATATATATATATATATATATATATATATATATATATATATATATATATATATATATATATATATACACACACACACACACACACCGTATTTTTTGGAGTATAAGACGCACCTTTTTCCTCCCTAAAAGTGGCTGAAAATTCAGGTGCGTCTTATACTTCGAATGTAGCTTTTTTTTCCAGCCCTAACTACGTGCTAACAGATCTTCCCAGCTCTTACCTTGCAGGCTCTTTCATTGTTACTCTCTCCAAAGAATGTTTTTCCAGCCCTAAGTCTTTGCAGGGTTTTTTTTCATTGCTCTACTTACTCCAAAGAAGTTGTTTTCTAGCCCTAACCAGGTGCTAACGATCTTCCCAGCTCTTACCAGCTTGCAGGCTCTTTCATTGTTACTCTCTCAGAAGAAGGTTTTTTTAAGTCCTAACCAGGAGATAAAACAATATGCTGAAGCTGACCAGACTAAGGATGCTAGCCAGATGAATACCTGGTAGGCAGATTGTTTTCCCCTATTTTCCTCCCCAAAAACTAAGGTACTCCGGTACGTCTTATACTCCGAAAAATACGGTGGGTGTGTGTGTGTGTGTGTGTGTGTGTGTGTGTGTGTGTGTGTGTGTGTGTGTGTGTGTATATATATATATATATATATATATATATATATATATATATATATATATATATATATATATATATATATATATATATATATATATATATATATATATATATATATATATATATATATATATATGTTTTCTGAGGTTTTCGCGGGTGTTTGTATGTATGTCTTTGGGTATTCGGGTTTTCTCCCGCGTGGAATTGGAAGTGTCTTGGCGACGTTTCGATGAAGTCTCATTCATCATCTTCAGGCTGGTGTCTTCTGCTTCCTGCTTCTAGGAGCAATGTGAGATTGCTGCTGTTTCTTCCTTTTAACTGCCAGTGGAGGTTTGAACTGATAGGATGGGAGCTTGGCTGTGTTCTGATTGGTTGGAGGTGTGTTCTGATTGGTTGGGGGCTTGGCTGTGCTCTGATTGGCTGCGGGGTTAGCTGTGCTCTGATTGGCTGGGGGTGTTCTCAGGTTACTCTGACTTGAAGGGGCATTTGAGCTGGTGAGCTGCATTGCTGCTATTTGGCTTCTGGTTCGTGGTCGTGCCACATCTTCATGGAGGGTGTCAGTTTGCTTCATGTATGGATTGGAGGGGTTTAAAGTGGCTAATGATGCAGCTGTAGTATGGCTTCTGGTTTGTGGTCGTGCCTCATTGGTGTGGGTTTGGGTTTGCTTATTGCGTGGATGTGTGGTGGTGACATCCTGTGTGAGTGTGGGTTTGGTGTCATTCTTTGTGTTAGGGACTCGTTTGTAAATAAGGGCGGGTTTCCTGATAGGATGGGAGCTTGGCTGTGTTCTGATTGGTTGGAGGTGTGTTCTGATTGGTTGGGGGCTTGGCTGTGCTCTGATTGGCTGCGGGGTTAGCTGTGCTCTGATTGGCTGGGGGTGTTCTTAGGTTAGTCTGACTTGCAGGGGCATTTGAGCTGGTGAGCTGCATTGCTGCTGTTTGGCTTCTGGTTCTTGGTTGTACCACATCTTCATGGAGGGTGTCAGTTTGCTTCATGTATGGATTGGAGGGTTTTAAAGTGGCTAATGATGCAGCTGTAGTATGGCTTCTGGTTTGTGGTCGTGCCTCATTGGTGTGGGTTTGGGTTTGCTTATTGCGTGGATGTGTGGTGGTGACATCCTGTGTGGTTTTCGTGAGTGTGGGTCTGGTGTCATTCTTTGTGTTAGGGACTCGTTTGTAAATAAGGGCGGGTTTCCAAATGGCTGGTAGGCGGGAGGTGTCATCTCGTTTATTCATGCTGTGTGGGCGTTTTTCTATCTCAATGGCTTCTCTGATTATTCTGTTGTTAAAGTGTTCAATTTTGGCGATAGTTCTGGTCTTTTTAAAGTCGATTTCATGTCCTGTGGCTTTGAAATGTTGGACCAGGGAAGAAGTTGGTTCCTCTTTTTTGACTGTGTTCTTGTGTTCTTCAATGCGTGCACTTATTCTTCTGTTGGTTTGTCCAATGTATGTCGTGGGGCAGGCGGTGCATGGAATTTCATATACTCCTTGATTTTCTAACTCAATTTTGTCTTTGGGGTTTCTTAGGATGGTGGATATTTTCATGAGTTTCATGAGAATATATATATTCAATTCCCACTATGGCTATGGCTATCTGACGAGAGCAAAATAGCTCGAAATAGATCTATAATAGTCTCCCTTTATTTTCATTTATCAGCAAAAAAATGTTACACATATAGACAATATAGTTTGTCTACTATAGAAAACTGCCTGGATGGTCCCAGGAGGGGCCGAAAGGCAAAAGGAAGCTGTGATGTTTCCTTCCATACACCAGGATGACTCGACAGAATAAACATATATAACCCTTTCCTGGTGAAGAGCTGATAGAGAAGAAAACCTTGTGGCCTAGAGGTTAAACTTCTGCCTTACAAGCAGACTGCCCAGGTTCAATTCCCACTACGGGTATGGCTATCTGACGAGAGCAAAATAGCTCGAAATAGATCTATAATAGTCTCCCTTTATTTTCATTTATCAGCAAAAAAATGTTACACACACACACACACATATACATACATAGATATACATACATACATACATACATAAATACATACATACATACATACATAGCGTACATTCCTATTGTGTCTTAATGGCTTTCCTGGTTTGGATCTTGAGCGAGGGCTGATCCTACCATACTACCTAATTCTGCCTTTGTTCAAAATATCCTGTCTTGAATGGATTACCAAATCTGCATTTATAAAACTTGGGCTCAGCTTAGTATCTGCTTGGGGGCAGGGAACTGTGGCTCTGAGTTTCTGTCTCCCTTAAGACTTCTATTCTCTTTTAGGGGAAATATAATATTCTGCCTTTTTAATAGTTCCTAAAATATTTCATTCTTCTAGGAGGGGTGGGGGCTAACTTTCTACAGTATGTTTAATTTTTAGGCCACACGCTTGCTTGCATCCATGACATGCGTTCATAAATGGCTTTCTGCTAAGCTCTAGTAGTTGTAGGAAATTTATTTGTTTGCTTGTTTACATTTCAAATTTCTAGGCCACCCAATTCCAAAGAAATGGACTAGTTGTTCCTGCCTTAATGCACAATAGACATTTAGAGCTGCCAGTTCTTTTCCACACTATTTTAAGCCATGTTCTTCAGCAAATCATTCAGAAGACTTTATTTCTTTTCATGCAGTATGAAAATAAAGCAGAATGTTAAAGCAGGACAAAATAATAATTCAAGAATACCTGGCCATGCTTTAAATGTTTGACAAGGTGAGCGTTCCTCCTTCCCCTTCATATTAACTTTTTTTCCCCATTCATAATAATTGATTATTCCTCTCATTCCGTCTCCATTGTAGCACCCCAGGAACCTAATGAAGTTAGTTCAGCCAGAAAGTAGAGACGACTGATTAAAATATTTGTCAAATGGCTCCAATAATTATATAACTAATTGCAGTAATCAGTAAAATGGATGCCCACAAACAAGCACCCTAAAGAACCACTATTTCTTCATAATGATATACAGCAGTTATTTGACTGCATGTTATGAAACAGTGTCTGGCAGTTTAAACAATGAAGAAATGCTTCTTCTTTTTTTCTGATTTGCTTTAAACAGTTTTCACTTTTTTTCTTTGTTTTTCTTTTTTTTAAAGTATTTTTTTAAAAAAAATCCTTATTACTTGGAAGACACTGATTTTTATGTATATTTTTGGTCATATTTCCCAAGTTTCCTGCACCAAGTTCGCTACAAATAACACCATACTGCAAATATAACACAAAAAGAATGCCTCACCCTTAGAAAATTCTCAATTTTCATTGCTGCAATTCATCTTCAGAAAATAGCATTTCATTCAGTGGGTTTATCCCTTTTCTTTCTTTGTTGTCCACTTAATTTGAGGCCTTTTTGGGAGGCCTGGAAAGATAAATTAGTGTAATTTAGCTTGCCATTGTTTGAAGCAGTTAGGTTTTTTAATTACCACTGATGTAATCCTAGGAAACCAGGCTGCGACTCTTCAACAGCGATTAATGACCACTGTGGTAGCCAAGAGCTGAGAGGAAATCTAGAGACAGGTTAAACTCTCTGAAGTGCTTGTTAATCCTCAAACAACAGCTCAATACAGCTATTAACATGTTTAGCCATTTCAGAGGTCCCTGCAAATGGGTGCAAGAGTGGGAAATGGCTAGCAGTAATTGCTTTGTACAGCATTTGCCTTGAGCTTTGAAGAAAGGCCACTTCAAAGTGAAGGCACCTCACTCCTTTTGTCTTGTGACTTCATGTCAATCGCATGAGCTCTAAAGAAACTTATTTGTGGTTTTAGGAACACTGGGGCTGTCAGCATCCACAAACACTGGATGAACTCTAGCAGTAAATTGTTTCCAGCAAATCCTTGCCTCAGCTGGTTGCCATAGCGTTAACTTTCAGCTTTGCATTTTTGCTGATCAAGTCTTTGATTACCAACTAAGCATCTATTGCCAGAATCACCCAGCATGCTTGTTTAAGGGAACGCAATTTATTCATAGATAAAAGATGCCACCAGGACTGATCAGACAAGATCGTCATAGCTGTTTCTTCTTCACTTTCTCAGTACCTGATAAGTAGACACATTGACTTATTTAATGGTCTACTGCATATATAATTCCTACTTTGAGGGATTTTGTGAAGGGGGATAAGCAATACATTTAAAGTGCACATTTGAAAGCCAACCTGTTCAATTAAAATAGACAAAGTTTTATAAATATTAAAATTACGTTTATTTGATTTTGATATAAGACATTTAAAATACAAATGATTCTTTTTAGGGAAGCCAATAGAGCATTCTTATGGATTCTTATGGATCCTCCAAAAATGGCATTTCCAAAGCTTAAAAGTAGCTAACTCTCTTCTCATCCCCAGCAACTTCCTCCAACACTCTCATAAGGAGATGTGTTATGAAAATATAGAACAAATATTAGGGACCTTTGGAAGAAGTCAAAACTATCTACATTAGAAGTAGAAGGAAGTGAGGAGGGCCTTCTCTGTGGCTGCCTCGGCTCTCTGGAACCAGCTACCTCCGAAGAACCGGACTGCCCCCACCCTATTGGCCTTCTGAAAAGCAGTTAAGACCTGGCTCTTCTGGCAGGCTTGAGGCCGTTGATCTCATGACTATAATCGGCCATGAAAGAATATGTATGAGTTTTTAAATTGTTTCACCTGTTTTAATGTTATTATATTTTATATTTGCAAATGTTGTTAAGCCTCCCAGAGTCCTTTGGGAGTTGGGCGGCATACAAATGTAAATAAATAAATAAATAAATAAATAAGTGGCCAAGGGTTTTGTTTTCTCCCCCCTTTCCCCCCTCCACGACCAATTAAATCAGAAATGAGTAACATATAGATCTCCTGATATTGTTGAATTTTGTCAATCTACCCAGTATAACCAATAAAGGGTAATGAGGAGATCTGCAATCAGCTGCAATCTCAGTAGTAGATGCTGTCTTGTTCAAAAGGCACATCTAATCCTAGCTGGAAGTGTCCTTTTCCCACAGTAATCTCATGGAAGCTAAAGTAAAAAGGAACCCATGAGGGAGAATTGATGGAAATATTATGTAATATGTTGAGGTCATTTAGACCAGTGTTCCCCAACCGGTGTGCCGCGGCACACTGGTGTGCCGTGAGGCCATGCCAAGTGTGCCGCGGCAAAAGTTCACGTCATATCCAGAACGGCCTGCCACCCACCGAATGCTAGATTTTGCCCAGCAATGTTTTGTTGCATTCGATGTGCGGCCGCGGCCCTACAGCTCTGAGTCCGAGAAGTTCTATCCCTCCCCCTTCCCCCGCTCACGATTGTCCTGATCACAAGTCTACAGGGCCTGGACAGAGCAGTGTTCATTATTAGGTATTACCTATCTGTCGTTTTCTGCACTGTGTTCTAATTTTTAAGTTCGTGTAGTTAAACTTAGAAAATTGGTATATGAATTATATTTATTTTGTACGGCTTCAAATATGGACAAGTTTTTGCGAAAAGAACGCCCAACTTCACCGACAATTGATGATGAAACCAGCACGAGTGATATTGCAAAAAAACAGAAGATTACGAAAAGGCAGTACAATGAAGAATATATTCGATATGGATTTTTGTGGTGTGGTGAAGAAACGGCTCCAAAACCAGAATGCGTAATTTGCAGGGAAAAGCTGTCTAACGAGGCAATGGTTCCAAGTAAACTGATTCGCCATCTAAAATCGAAACATCCTAGTTGCGCCAACAAGAACATACAATATTTTCAACGGCTTTTGAGTCAAAATGCTAAACAGATACAATTTATGAAGTCATCAGTCACAGTTTCTGACAAAGCGTTAGAAGCTAGTTTTTCTATTGCAAATTTAATTGCACGTCAGAAAAAAGCACATACAATTGGCGAAACCCTCATTAAACCAGCATGCATGGAAATCATTCGAATAATGTTTGGACCTGGTGCAGTTAAGGAAGTAGAAAATGTTCCGTTGTCAGGTAATACTGTAAAAAGACGTATTGACAATATGTCTAGCGATATTCTGAAAACAGTAATTACCAAATTAAAAGCAGCTGGAAATTTTTCACTCCAAATTGATGAAATAACTGATATTAAGAACCAAGCACAACTAATTTGTATTGTCCGTTTCGTTGATGAGGGCGCTATAAAAGAGCATTATTTATTTTGCAAAGTGCTTCCAGAGCGGACTACCGGTGAGGCAATTTTTGTGCTACAAATGATTTCTTCGATACTTATGACATTAAATGGAGTAATTGCATAAGTGTTTGTACGGATGGCGCCGCCGCAATGATGGGCAATAAAAAAGGTTTTGTCTCATGTGTAAAACAACAAAATGTGGAAATACAAATTACCCATTGCTGCATACATCGAGAAGCGTTGATGGCGAAAAACTTGCCAGATGAGCTATTGCAAATGATGAACGAATGCGTGAAAATCATAAACATCATTAAAACAAGGGCCCTGAATACGCAAATTTTTGAAATACTCTGCGAAGAAATGGGATCAGAATATCAGTTATTATTGTTTTACACTGAAATACGTTGGCTATCCCGAGGAAAAGTTCTGGCAAGATTATTTGAGCTTCGCAACGAGGTGAGCCATTTTTTATTGAAGCAAAACATGTTCGAACTACACCAGCTCCTCGAGGATGATCACTGGATTACAAAACTAGCATACATGGCTGACATTCGAGCACCTGAATGAACTCAATAAAAGGATGCAAGGTTGGAATGAAAATGTATTAACGTGCTCTGACAAATTAAATTGATTCAAAGAGAAACTGGAACTTTGGCAAACGGAGTTAGGACGTGGATCACTAGAAATGTACAAAAGAACAAACCAGATTAAAATTGAAAATAATAAGCAGTTCATAATTTAGCTCAACGACATTTAACATTGCTCTTAGAGAAGTTTGATCATTACTTTCATACAATCAATACGGAGCAATACGATTGGGTTCGAAATCCTTTTGCAATGATTGCCAAAAATTCTACCGAAGTACTTTCCCTTCAGAATCGAGAGGAATTTCTTGAATTGAGGAATGACGGGTCATTAAAAATAAAATTCGCTCAAGTTCCGTTGGATGTGTTCTGGATTGGGATTGAGGAAGAATATCCCCATATCTCCAAGAAGGCTGTCGAAATTCTGTTACCATTTGCAACCACATATATATGTGAACAAAGTTTTTCAGCGTTAGTCCAAATAAAAAATGACAAGCGGTCATGCTTGAAGGGCATCGATCAAGAACTTCGGGTTGCTCTGTCCAGTATTAAACCGAACATCAAATCTCTGTGTTCATTAAAACAAGCGCAGGTGTCGCATTAGCTATAAGTTTTAGTTATAAGTAGTTATAAGTAGTTATAAGAACAGTTAGAATATAGAGTTATGAATTGATGGATGTGTTACAAGTACCTACGTAATTATCAAATAAAATAATAAATCAAGTAATTCTGTTATGCCCAGTTTGACATTCCTATACTATTATACTCTTCAAAATGATATTTTGAAGATTATATTTGTTTTTTATCCAATTTTTGTATGTGGTGTGCCGTGGAATTTTGGGAGAGGCTATGGTGTGCCAAGGGTGACAAAAGGTTGGGGAGCACTGATTTAGACAATAAGTTGTTTCTAAACTAGATTAGGGGGGGGGACATGGTTTACAGAGGGAAGGACTTCCCCAATGTTAAGGGTGAGAATAAATCTCATAGAGGTGATTTAGATCTTTTCCTGGAATTCAAACGGTTAAAAATAAAGCTGAGATTAAAGGTCTAATAGAAAGTATTTATTTCGGTACAAAAACAATAAATTCTGAATAATTACATTTTTGCTAAGAAAATGCGACCGTTCCGGTCAAGAGCTGAGTCAAAGAGAATTAATGGTGGTTTAGGAATGCACACGTGTACAAGATCATATCACGTGTTCTGCTTGTTTTGGAATGTACCATAATATTAGGATAGGGGTGCATCACCCTGCATAGACATACAACTGACAATATTCACTATGTGACACCCAAGTCCTTGGGAAAATATTTGTACCATCACTTAAGTCTCAACAATTGGGTTGGCCTTTTAGATATTGCTGAGGGCTGTAGGATTCTGGACCAACAAAGTCTCCCCAGAGCAAGGTGAGAGCTTCAGATAACCCATGTGTACATCTATAGATGAGTAGATCACAGAAACAGATATTTTTGCAATTAGCTTCTAGTTGAATGGTTGAGGGTCAGGGATTCCATCTTAGTTCATATTCATAACAAGGACTTTTTATGGACCAAAAGCTTGATTAAACCTTGTCTCTTAAATATTTTGGAATTTATTTTTTGCTGGTTTAGAAATGTTGAAAACATTTAGAATGGCAAGTCTTTATTGCATTCACAGTGTGTTTCCTTCATTGTGAAATAGGTTTAACATGAGTTTAAAGATTTGGAAAAAAATAGTTTCTCTTTTTGGTGGCATAATTGACAAAAGGGGGTTCAAAATGATGATTTCGCGTTTGGACTACTGCAATGCGCTCTACATGGGGCTACCCTTGAAGAGTATCCGGAGACTTCAGCTGGTGCAAAATGTGGCTGCGCGTGCTGTGGTGGGTGTGCCAAGGTACACCCACGTGACACCGATACTCCGCCAGCTGCATTGGTTGCCCATCGGTCTCCGGGTCCAATTCAAGGTGTTGATCACCATCTTTAAAGCCCTGCATGGCTTAGGACCAGGGTATCTCCGGGACCGCATTCTGCCTCATACTTCCCTCCGACCGGTTAGGGCCCACAGTGTTGGCCTCCTCCAGGTCCCGTCGGCCAAGCAATGCCGGCTGGCAGGCCCTAGGGGGAGAGCCTTCTCTGTGGCCGGCCCCGTGCTCTGGAACCAACTACCCCCAGAGACCTGGACTATCCCCACTCTGCTGGCCTTCCGAAAAGCCGTTAAGACATGGCTTTTCCTGCAGGTGGGGGGGACAGCTTAATCCACCCGAGCTCACCCCCCAAGTATGTATGGTGTTGAATGGATGTTGTTGTTTTAATACTGTTTTTAAAATTTGTACTTGTTTTTTTTTAATTATATGTATTTTGATTATTCTTGTATTTTTCCCTGTTGTACGCCGCCCTGAGTCCTTCAGGAGTTGGGCGGCATATAAGAATAACAAAATAAATAAATAAATAAATAAATAAATAAATAAATAAATAAATAAATAAATAAATAAATAAATAAATAAATAAATAAATAAATAAATAAATAAATAAATAAATTTTGAAAAGTTAAAAATGGATTGAGAGTCTAGATGGTTTTGAAGTGAAAATTTGTAATAATCCTTTCTATGGGAAACTCTGATTGCTTGGGTTTGGTGGGAAGATAATACAATAAGAAGGGATTTCGAATGTTGGACACTAGAGGGAACCAGAAGAAACTGAAGGTTACTTAAAGAAGAAGAACATTCAAATTAGACACGTTAATAAATGAAAAAAAATTTTTTAACAACAGATGCTTTTGTGAAGATTTGGGGCTTATGAACCGAGAAAATAATTTTAAGAATGTCTAATATTATTGATAGGTGATGGAAAAACACTGCTACAGAAAAAAGAGCAAATAATGCCAGATAAAATTGAAATTGATTTGGATGTTGATTTAAATATGACAAGCTATGAGACTGATATGCAAAAAGATGACACACAGCACAAATGAAACTGACTAATGTCTTGAAAAATGACACACAAGTATTAATTCAGAAGAGTGATTTCAATCATTTTTAATTGGGTTTACAAAAGAGATCTGTCAAAGCTTTGAAGGATTTCCTGAGAAGAGTCAAAAGAAAACAAGTTTTAGGACATTATTTTAAGGGATCAAAACCTAATATTGTCAAAAGTACAGGGAAGGAATATAGAGTCAGATTATTTGATCAAGGTTAAAAAAGTTATGTAGTTATTTCTGATAGCCCTTAATGAACTTTTGCTTACCAAGAATGAATGGCAAGTCTTTAAGTTTTGTTAATAGTTAAGAGATGAGCTATGGAAAAAAAGTATTTGTTATATCTTAAAAATGATGATAATTTACTATGTATTTTTTTTGATGAAAATGGAGCTTACTTCTTTTTTTCCCTTCACTTTCTATTTTCCTTTTTTTATTTTAGTAGCTTGTATTAATTCTTACTTTTCTAATTGTAATCTTAATTACGTTGCTTCGAAAAATTATACTTTAAAGAGTTACCAATATAAATGATTTTTGGAAAGATGCCAAAATGTAGTATAAACATTCTTGATCAGCTTATTTCGTTGTGTGGATGTTGTAGATATTAGCAAGCATCAGCAGTCTACAGAAATCTGAACTTGGCATGTAAATATCACATGTGCAGTATGTTTAAAGAATGGCATATATCCATCTGATGTTTTCAAGCCAGTTTAATTATCAGGCAGTGCTATGTTTTTTCCAACTAATGTGCAAATGCAATTGCAAAGCCTATTGTAAAAGTTGCAAGTTGCAAACCCTATTGAAGATTGCAGTTGATTGAGTTCAAAGGTTTTTTTTTCCAGGATGGGTTCTTTGTCAATGTATTCAACTTTAGCAACTAAACCAGCTGGTCGTGAACTGTAGACATTTCTCAGTCAATTTAAAATCATTTCAATATTCATCATTTAAAAACAATTCAAATCAAATCATCATCAATTCTGTCTTTGGAATCAATACACTTTTGGAATCCAGAGGAATGCTTTTTAAGCTAGGAGATATTCCTATAAGAGTAAATATTTATTGTCCTCATTTCACAAGCTAACTCACCTAATGTAGTGATTCTAGTTAATATACAATATTTGAAAACAAAAACAAAGTAAAAGAAACAGAACATTTAGATATTAAAAGCCATACATGTTCTTCCTGTTTTGAAACCCTCAGAATGGAGAGACGCCTTGTAAGGTCTTGTGGCTATGGATGACAGTAAAATCTTTCCTTCCGACTGCTGGTTTTGATACTGCCTGCCAATCAGTGGTGGGTTGTAAATGATTTTGCTACTGGTTTGCGCGCATGCTCACGCGCTTGCACGATGCTTCTGCGCATGCGCAGAAGCATCCTGGGTGGGTGGGTGGGCGGAGCCTCCCGCCACCGCCGCTACCGGTTCTAAGAACCGGTCTGAACCGGGAGCAACCCACCACTGCTGCCAATATGTAATGTTTGCAAAAGAAAATGCTAGCAACTCTATTAGCTGCTTTTGTTTTAACTGCTATATTTGCTATCACAATAATACTTCCAAAATTCTGTTTGCTTGGAAATGCTATGATTTCTTAGTTGTTGTTTTTATTATTATTATTATTATTATTATTATTATTATTATTATTATTATTATTATTATTATTATTATTATTATTATTATTATTATTATTATTATTATTATTATTATTATTATTATTATTATGGTGATGGTGATGGTGATGGTGATGGTGATGGTGATGGTGATGTTAGGTCTCCTGATTGATGCTTAAGAAAGCTTTGTCTTGTGGAGGCACCTCACACTACTTTAAAACAACAAACTATGTCCTTTACAAGCTGCTCTACCATATAGTTGCAAATACTTCATAAAAACTGTTGTTATTTTAAGGTGTATGCATTGATCTATATATGGAAATTGTGGAGAAAAAAGAAAAAAATAACAAAAAAACTGTTGTTGTTGAGCAAAGCATTCCCTCTACTCTACTGATTAGAAGCAGGGCATTACTAAGTCAGTGGTGGGCTCCTACCAGTGCGGTCCACTCTATAGCACCGGTAGCAGCCCGCTGGTGACATCACAGTACCGGTACGGTCAGTTGCCGGTGCCTGGGCGCCACCATTTTTTAAAAAACATTTTTTTAAAAAAACATTTAAAAAAAACATTTTTTAAAGAAACATTTTTTAATTTTTTAAAAAAATTTTCTTCTGCGCATGCCCAGAAGCCGAGCTTCCGGCACTGTGCATGCGCTGCCCTCCTATCCCACAGTGAGTCCAAGCAGGGGAGGATGGCTGAGGGAGCACATGAGACGCTGAAAGAATGGGCGGCAGGAGCTATCTCCATTCCCCTCCCTTCAGCAGTCCGAGAAGCCACGAACGCGCGGTGATGATCCCAGGCATTTTCGCACATTCGAGGCTTCTTGAGCTGCTGAGGGGAGGGGGAATGGGCGGCAGGAGCCTAGGATCATCGAATGGGGAGAAGCATCCCGGCTGGACAGAGCCTCCTAGAGAAACCGCTGCCGCGGTCTTGCTGCTCCCGCTGCGGAGGGCTGCATGGCAGGTGGGCAATGTCCCCCTGCTTCTCCGACCGCTACGAAGCTCCCGAGGCCCACGCCCACCCAGTCACATGGCTGGCAAGCCACACCCACAAAATAAGCCATGCCCACAGAGGGTAGTAAAAAAATTAGGAACCCGCCCCTGTATTACTTGCCTTGTGGAGATGGTTGAAGAAGACACTTTGTTCAACTCTCCTAGATGCAATGTACTCCATGGAAGAGTTGTGCAGTCTGAGTAACCCCCCCCCTCAGTTCCCACTATGCTGCTTCATCAAGGTGGAGGAGTGTTTCTGGTGGTAATGAGAAAAAAATGCCAGCAATGTATGATAGGAGCATCCTAGTAGAGCCATCCAAGCTATGAAGGTCATCCCAACTGCCCAGCTAAAACAAACAATATCTATATTGAACAGCAGTTATTTATTTATTTATTTATTTATTTATTTATTTATTTATTTATTTATTTATTTATTTATTTATTTATTTATTTATATTTTTATTTATTTATATTTTTATTTATTTATTTATTTATGTCAAGGACATGTTGGTAATATACATAGATATAACATTGTTTATATACATAAGATGGGTACTGATAAGCGGGAACATTAGGACAGGGACGGTAGGCACGCTGGTGCACTTATGCACGCCCCTTACTGACCTCTTAGGAATCGGGTGAGGTCAACAGTGGACCTCACAGTTATATAGGAAGATGCTAGAAAAAGATGGCAACTTTAGTGACAACAGAGAAGGCAGCAATTCATACTGCCTAAGAGAAGTATTTGTACTATATTTTATCAAGAAAACCACAGGGATAGACAATATAAAGTGACAGATGATACAGTGCCAGAAGATGGGCCCCTCAGGTCAGATGGCAGTCAACAAGTGCTTAAGAAGAACTGAGGATCTTAAGAAGAACTGAGGAGTACTAATAGTGTTTATGACATGACCTTTGGAATGTCTAGTTGCTGATGTGACCATGCAAGAAAATAAAATCTGACAGAATTACAGCGGGAGCCTGGAATGTAAGAAATATGGACATAGGAAGCTCAACTATAAAAGATGAAATCAATCAACTCCACATTGACATGTCAGCCATCATCAATTTGAAATGGACTGGTGTCATTCAGAAGATCACTATTCAGGACCTGAAAAATGAAGATGGAACAGCGTGTCTTTCATAGTCAAAAAGGCAATAGCAAAGATGATACTTGGGTACAATGTAGACAGTGACTGAATTATAACAATTAGAGCTTTAATTAAATAGAGTTTATCCAAGTTACAACTACTGATGAAGAAGAAAAGGAGATAATAAGAGGAGTAATTAATATTACTATTAATCTTCTCATTGTTCCTATCACCAACCCCCTCCCACTTATGACTGTATGACTGTAACTTGTTGCTTGTATCCTTACGATTTATAATGATTGTTTCTTAGTATGATTTGATTGCTTATTTGTACCCTATGACTATCATTAAGTGTTGTACATTATGATTCTTGATGAATGTATCTCTTCTTTTTATGTACACTGAGAGTATATGCACCAAAGACAAATTCCTTGTGTGTCCAATCACACTTGGCCAATAAAGAATTCTAATCTAATCTAATCTAATCTAATCTGATCTGATCTAATCTAATATAAATATAAATATAAAGGAAGAAAACATATTTGGAATGCATGATTTTAGGTAACAGAAATTAAACTAGAGAATGACAGCAACTTCTGCTATGCCAATTATTTCTTCATTGATAACACAGTCTTCTAACAACCAAAGCAGCACCTATATACCGGTACATGGACATCATACAAAGGAATACACAGAAATTAAATCCATTGTACTATTGTTTGAAAGAGGTGGAATTTTTCAGTTATAGCAGCAAAAATGTGGTCAGCAGCACTCCATGGAACAGATCATAAACTGATTATGTTCCAAGACAAGCTAAAGCAGAACAAAAAAGTGAACCAATTGCCACAATATGGTTTTGAGCATATTCCCACAATTTTTAAAGATAACATCATCACTGCTTTGGAATTCTGAATCTCATTGATAAGGGAACCAGAGGAACTATGGAATGAAATCAAAGAAGTTGTTAAGGATGATTATGAAAAGAAACTGCCAAAGATCAACAAACAGGAGAAAACAAACCGGATGTCAGAACAAACCATGGAAATTGCCAAGAAGAGAAGATGGAGCCAAGAAAAACAAAGATCTCAAGAAAACTTAACATAAAATGTCAGAGACTAGTTAGAAGAGACAGCAGACAACAATTTCTGTAAAGACATCGAAAACGGAAACAGACACTGGGAAAGCAAGGAAGGCCTTCCAAAGGATCTCTGAATTAAAAAAGAAGGTGCCAACCTTGAATTGGTATGCTAAAAGAAACCAATGGAGAGATAGTAAATGATTCAAAGAACATGAAACATGAAACAAAGATGGAAAGAAGATACAGAAATTCTATAGTATAGAGACGTCACCATCCAAGATCCCTTAGAAGATATTCCTTCTAAGAAGGTTCTAAGAGGTCCTTACATACAAAAACCTCTTATACTAGCATATGAAGTCAGATCAATGTCATTACCACATTGGCAGATTACTGGAATGATAAAATAGTTACAGAAATATAGTAAGCAAAGAAGATAAATTATAAAGGTTCTTGCCTAATTATGCCCGCAAATTTGGAGAAAAACACTGCAATTAACAGGTTGGAAGAGGACACTTTACACACCAATACCAAAAAGGAGGCAAACTAACATACAAACTATCACCCAAAAATCCTTTATTTCACACGGCAACAAAATAATGTTTAGGATTATCCAATCCAAATTAAAACCCTACATGGAAAGGTTCATGCCTAATGTTCAAGTTGGATTTAGCAAGCAATTTGATTTCAGAAATAATAATTAAAGGTGAAATAGTTGACATTTGTTTGCTGT